>MU155511.1:0-27939 GCA_015484465.1 Pholiota conissans
GAACCGGAATGCACGTTTTTCAAGAGAACTGGAATATTTGATGAAAAATAAACTCATAGATAGGCGACATCAGCAAAGGTTAAACCGTAGAGCCCTCCATCCTGTCCACCTTTCTTCAATTGGGCGACTAAGCATTGGAGGCATGAGCATAGATTATCCATTCAATAATTTCAAAAGCTGATACTTACGGCTGGAATTGGTGTTAACAGAATGACTTCACTTACCAGTACCCGCGAGGGCATACTGTACATGCACACGCTGAGCTTGTTGTAACAACACACTTACCTCCAGCCAATATCCCAACCTCTCGGCTCTCCCGTGTTGCGTCTATCTGCCAATCCCGAATAGAGTCTGCGGAGCTGTACAGTATGCCTGAGAGCCTGCGGGATGGCCGCCAAATGGTGCCGCATCGGCAGTACGGATCATTCCGAAATGAACCTGACTTCGCGTCCTGCGTCCAATATTGAGCGCTTAGCGTTCAATCCATATTACGCTAATTTAAGCAGCTTCATATTCTGTGTTCCGGCGCTCGACGCACTGGACTGAGAGAACACCTGAAAAACGTCAGCTGTGGGAAGCCTCTGCAGGCGTCCATTCACGCGTGCTCTCGTGCACCTGTCATATCAACTGCCACATTCCGAAGACCAGAACCCATATTGGGTACCGCGGGCATAGATCATGGCACATAATTTGGAATGAATACTTTCGTACCCTTGCTTGTGGGAAATAGTGGTCGATGTTGCTTGGCTCGTGCCACTTCGTCTACATGAAGCAATGTTGCGTTTGCGCTTCAGCTGCTTTGCTTGACGCAGAGTGGCTCCAGTAACTCCTATAAAAACAAGCACGACGGAGACACCCAAACCTCGTACCATAGATTTTCGCCGCTTTTTTATCTCCAGAAATGGCGTCCATCGATACCCTGCCAAATGAACTCTTGTCGAACATTCAGGAAGAAGCCATAAAATCGGATCTTGAATCGACACCGCAGAATTCTCTCACTCTCTCCAGCATATCGCGTGTTTCTAAAAGATGGCGTCAGGCCAGTCTTCGCAATGGTCGACTTTGGTCAAACTCCATCGATCTCAATTCTAATTCTCTCCTGTGGGTTGAGGAGGCATTTCAGCGTGCAAAGGACATTCCCCTCGTTATTTTCTCTGAAAACGACTTTACTCCGGACTTCAAGTCAGACACTTGGCAGCATGCATTTTGTAATACTCACCATTGGGGCACCTTCTCGCTCAACGCACCTCTTTACAACAACTCTATACTCGCAGATCATCTTCAACGCCCTTTTCCTGTACTTGATAGCTTTCAGCTCATCAATACGAATGGCCTGAGTGAATCCACCTCCGACGAAGATGAAGCAACTAGTACTTGGTGGGACGATCAATTCATCTTACCGGATAATTTGTTCGGTGGATGTGCCCCGTGCTTGCAAGCATTCGTGATGGAGAACGTCTCCCTACTGCCATCCTTCAATTTCTCAGTCTGGGGGAGGCTTACATTTCTTCAAGTGACCCAGGAAAATAATGAATATATTATTCCGAATTGGCTGGAGATCTTGAGACCGATGGTCCTTCTGGAACACCTTCATCTGCAAGGAGTTTTTAGCCATGCAGATTTGGAATCAATGGATAATGCAGAAGATGTCCACCTTGAGCACCTCTCAACGCTTCTATTGGGCGGCGGCATAGACAATCCAGTGATGTTCAACTTCTTCGCTAAAACTGTGGTACCGAGCACCTGCCAAGTTGAAATCAAAGCCTATTGGTATGATGGTGTCCAATATTCACCATCCGCATTTCCCAAATTGAAGCTTGGCTTCAATCATCACGTAAAGAGGCTCCTAGAGGCTAATGACCCTCAACTTCTGGCGTTAAGACTATATAACTCTCTGGAGAGTAAAGATTTTGGGTTCGATCTGTGCCTTGTTAGCGCAGAGCCAGACTGGCAGCGCAACTTCCGGTTCCATCAAGTTGATCCTGATTTTGAGAAACCCTTGCCTGAGTCCCGTGGATCACACCCCCAGATGATGCAGAACTTTACTACCATTCCACATGCGCAATCCTCCAATAACCCCTTTTCCAAAATGCTGGAAGTTTTAGAGGATGTTCCAGTTTCCCAGCTTGTGACCGAAGAATGGCCACACATTGTATTGGAAGATGTGGGCCCTTTGCTTCGATTTCTTTCAAAGAATGGAAATAATCTTGTGTCTTTTACGATGTTCCATACTAACCCCATTTTACTCAATATCCTCAAAGCTAAGATGTGTCAGGATGGTATCGTCTTGCTCCCTCACCTTTCTTTATTCCACTTCTTTCCAGAAAATTTTGATGGAGTGCGTCGCCTTGCAGATTTTAAGCGCTGGTATGTGACATTTACAAGAAAAGAGTCAGTCGTCGTAGACATAGACTATATTGTTGGAGTATGACTATGATCAAGTAGATTAAACTCGGGACGACACAGATATGTAAAGGAACGACCATAGATAGTCGAAGGGGTTTTTTGTATGTATACTCATTTAAATCATACATAGAATATGCGTGCCCAATACTTATATCAAGGCGATACCTCGAAAGTTGCCAAACTAAACATCATCTCGAGCTCAAGAAAAGTGCGCCGCTTGAATTGAAGAGGTTCGTTCAACGTGATCGAAATTTCGTACGTTCCATGATCCTCTACCACAACAATCTCACTTGCAGCGGCGCAACGATACCTCAGAAACAATATAATTGTATGTCCAATGACCGATGAACCGACATATCAGTAGGAATCGGGATTGACAGATCGACGATATTGACAGAAGATGAGGGTGCTGACGCAACAAGCGCAGCGTGGACATGTACGCACAGGTACAGGCATGTAGACGGCCCTCCTTTGTGTACACATTGCTTTTCATCTAATGTGGACTACAGTAGACATTTTCTTTATTTAGAGGGCCTTCTTGCTCCCATTGCCTGCGCCGCATGCATAAGAATGGTGCCAATGTCCAACTGCAAGCGTTGAGACTCAAGGGAAGTGTGCTTTCCCCTTTACGGCGTCTATTTCTTGGGACGATTACGATGTGCCACCCACTTTTCTCACATTGCTTTGACTATGCTTTTCTTGAGCCATCACTCTCCGAAAGCAACCTGTGGAGAATGTCCCCTCACTACTCAAGCACCCCCGATGATGTGGCTTCTTGCTTCAGGTTCTACACATAAAATGAACGACAAATTTGTCGTCAACATCCTACCACTCTACTGTAGGATTTTCACCCTTACACCACGACTACACGATGCCCGTATTCAACGACTTTCCCTGCGAACTCATCATCCCAATCTTCCGACACGCTATCGTAGTGGCCGACAATCCCTCGGAATACTATTTCTACACGGGGGGAATCAACGAACCGACCATTTCAACCATACTGCGGGTCTGTAGGTTGTGGAGAAATATTGGACTCGGAGATGGAGCGCTTTATGCTAGTATAGACATTGAGTCTACGGCTCTAGGAGCATTGGAAAAACGCCTGCAGCGCCCACAGAACTATTCTCTACTCATTCGATCTCGAGAGCACATGACTAGCAAAGAAGAGAATCTCAAATGGCCCTTCATCCACAACTTCAAGATCAACGACTGGGGTTCTTTCTCGGTTACTACCAAATACGGCACCGCGCGCAGAAACGACTCGCGCGACATCCTGAAAGGTGTTGCTCACCCTGCTCCGAGGCTCTAAATGTTCCAGCTACACTACAAACCGGATGCTACAGGCATACGGAGGAGAACGTTTTCGTGCTCCACGCTCCATTGCTGAGGCAATTTGTGATTGCCAACGTTGACCTGCGGCCGTCTTTCAATTTCTCAATTTGGAAAGACGTCACGGACCTCTACGTCGATTTCCATTCATCGGGAAGTGAATTCCAGATCTCCTCACGCCAGTGGCTTGATATACTTCGCAGCATGAAGCAACTTGAGACGCTTTCCCTGGGATGAACGTATAAATCTCACCCGCACCACTTCGACTGCGTTCTTCCGAAAATCGGGGACACTGACGCTAACAACGTCCCTGAAGTGCATTTGCTCCGCCTGCGCAAGCTCATACTTGGAGCATCAATTGACTGGCGCATCATGAATAACCTCTTCCCTAAGCTCATCGTCCCCGAGAACTGCGTTACCTCCATCAAAGTCGTTAACTGCGATGGGCAGCCTCGTATCTCGTGGCTTCGTAATGGCGAGAGGCTGATATTCCCTTCTACGCTACCCTTCTGGATAGTAGGTCGCATCATCAAATTGGTTTTAAAATAGACCTCCGTAAGAAAACGGATGATGTCGCGAAGTACGCCTTTGAATTCCGCTGCTATCATTATCATCCTGGCTCTTTCAGCAAGTCCGAAATGAAGACTGTTCTGGGTGAGACCTATCGTGCTTCTGCTGGGCCACTGTCGCCCCTACTGACTCTACTAGTTTGGAACATCCCGAGTGAGTTTACTATAACGCATGATATATTTTTCTGTATCTACGACGTAAATCGCAAAAAAGTATCCATATAGTATTCTTTACTACATTAACTCGCATATGTTAGAAACAACTTATATATACTTCTGTCCAGAGTTGGGGATTAAACTATCTATATCTACCATTATGACCATTTAGTAAGACCGTTATGATTTACTCAGAAAGCACACCCCGAAGTTATAACTGTGTGATAATTGGACATACCCTGGGCAACAGTTCAACCCCGAGCATTACTTAGTCTACGCCTTGGGATCGGAGTTCATAATTGTGTCTCAAGAAAAGCTATGGTGATTTACGAGACACCAGTATGAGGACATTTTTCGTGCCTGAGTCTCTCGACGCAGAGTTTCACGACGTTTGGAAGATATAAGAGAGCCTTCGAATCCGGACTTCTGTACCTCCGTCGTTTACTTGCCTTCTATTTGCACTTCACATAGTTCCTTCACGTCAGTCAGAACAACCGATGCCTAAGCCACTAGCACTTGTGAGTATCGAAACTCTCTGTACTGTAATAACGTGGATTATAAATTCAACCGATTAAACTTCTCAGGTCACTGGAGTGACCGGTTTCATAGCAGGGCATGTCGCACTGCAATTACTAGAGGACGGTTATCGCGTGCGCGGGTGAGTCTACACCACCTCCAAAAAAATCAAGAAATGAATCTCACCCATCATGTTTCCTCTCCGTTATCCCAGAACCGCGAGAAGGTCCAAATTCGGCAGACTCACGTCCGTCAAAATCCCCGGACTCGAGTTCATCGAAGTCGACGACATCGCAGCCGCTGATCTTTCTGCGGCACTAAAAGGTAAGCACCAGGTAACTTACCCGAAATGAAAGAATAGGCGCTGATCGCACCACCCTTTGTCAAGGTGTCGATGTAGTGATGCACGTCGCGGCTCCGCTGCCTGGAAGAACCAGCGTCGAAGGTACACTCAGCGTGAGTAGAATTGTTTGCATGACTATCTTTCATATCAAACTGGGTGTGAAATATAGAGTGCTCTTGAGGGAACTTTGAATATCGTGCGCCAAGCTGAGAAACTCGGGATACGCAAAATGGTCATCACTGCCACTTTTGGCAATGTTGTCAATCGTGAGTGACCCCGTGTGGCGCAAGATAGTCGCTCACTCTGATTTTATTTTGCAGCAAATCTCGACAACGCGTTTAATGGAAGCACATTCGGAGATTCTGGTAAGTTATACATATTTCTTAATAATTTATGTAGAGTGACGTTTGGTGAATCTGGCAGACTGGGGCAAAACGTCTCGAGAAGAAATCCTGGAACAAGCCAACCCATTTTACACTTACTTTGCGGCAAAAAATCTGGCCGAGAGAGCGCTCTGGGACTTCGCGAAATCTCATCCCAGCGTCGATATCGCAACAAGTAAGAAAACCATCCCAGTCATTTCAGAAAATCCTAACTCACCATTCCTCCTAGTCCTCCCCGGCTTCGTACACGGCCCCTACGCCAAAGGCCTCCCACCACCCGCCGGCGTACCAGATCTCGGCTCCAACCTCCTCGTCTACGAGCTCATCAACGGGAAATATCCCGCCGTCCTCCCACCCTGGATCGTCGACGTGCGCGACATCGCCCTCGCGCACGTCCGCGCGCTCTCCCTACCCCCCTCCGCGCCCGCTAATATCGGCGCGAAGCGCTTCCTCGTCAATGGGGGGAACCTGGTGTGGCGCGAGACTGCAGCGGCGGTGCTGAGGACGCGTGGGGGCGAGGCGGGGTTGAATATCGCGCCGCTTGCGGGCTTTGAGGATCTTCCTGGCCCCGCGTCGTTCCTGGATACGACACGGGCGCTGAAGATTTTGGGGATTAAGTTTAGGGATCCGCTGCAGTCTATGTTGGAGGCAGTGGATGATCTGCTTGTGCTGCAGAGGAAGTGGACTGCGGCGCCTACTCGTAATTGAAGGGGCGCGTCGAACTTTTTGTATTTTTCTTGTTATGTTTATCAGAAATATATTGCTTAGTAGTCAATTGAAGGAAGGATAATCTTGCGAGAATGTTCAGATCTACGCAAACTTGTAGAGCTCTAAATTGAACAGCTTGAACAGTGAGTAAAATCCTCCCGAACGAACCATGGTTGTTCTCACCAAACGCCAAGGACTGAGCGCTGATGCGTGATATCTGATACTCACGCACCCAAAAAGAATCTATCAGAGGATAACGAAAGTTTGATGAAGAGCTAAGCATATGTATAGAAGCTACAAGCAACCGAGTACATAGCCCAAGTCAAAAGTAGAATAACGCCACCACCGCATCAGTCCACAGGACCAACCCAAAGCACGCCAAGGGGAGTGGGGCAAAAGTGGAGTGAATGTAAATGGATAAAAAGACAGGCTACGAGTATCTAGTGTAATTACGGGTCTCCAAAGGACACCGCGCACCGGCTAGGGGCTCGAGTGTGTGAAATGTGTACTTTACTTCATTACGGCAAGACGGAAAACTTGAAAGATGTATGTAGATTTTCCAGCAATGGCTGTCGAATTCACGCCGTTATGGTATCGAAGAAAATTATCTATGCGGCGAAAGACATACGAACGGTGGGAAGGGAGATCGACCAGCTAATTCTCGTTCCCAGTGAATCGGCAGCTGGGACCAAGAGATGGAGATGTAGAGAGAGATTGAGAAATGCAGTGGAGATAGGACGGAAAGTAGCAAGATATGTTGGGATTATGACATGCAAGGTATGATTGATGTGGGAGATGGATGAATGGGTGTGTTGGCGGATGGCGGCGACACGCCAATGCCGGAATGACGAGCGCGGGGACGTCATCATTTAGAGCTCGTCACAGAAGGGGAGGTCGTCGTCGTCTTCATCGGCTGCATCGTCGTCGCACTGGTCGTCGTTGGAGGATGAATCGTCGTCGCAATCCTCATCGGACTGGGCAGGGGCGGGGGTAGCTGCCTTGGGGGTGGCAGTGGGCGTGGACACAGCTACAGACGTGGAGGCAGCGGCAGGAGTAGGGGTAGGCTTGGCAGTCGGGGTCACGACGATGGTCGTTGCAGGGGCGACAACGCTGACGCCTGCTGCGGGAACAGGGGCAACGCGTACGTCCTTCGAGGTGCAGAGAACCTAGTAATCGATGAATTAGCTTCGCTTCGCGACACGTAAAAATATAGGAGAAGAGGGTCGTGGCCGACATGTCATTCTTGCTCAACCTTCCATCGAATACCACGAATCCAAGGGGTGAAAAAAATTACTGACCTCGCCGAGATAGATGTTGGAGCACCCGTCGTTGATCTGGGGGTTGTTGAGGGACAGAATGGTGGTATTCAATCCGTTCTTGGCAGCAATGCCGTCGCAAGTGTCGTCCTTCAACACAACATAGGTGGTGTTGCAATCCTCATCAGCGTTGTCAGCAAGGCAAAGGGTTTGACCCGGGAGCAGGTTGGAGCATGCAGAGTTGATAGCGTTGCTGTTCAAGACAGCGAGCTGGTAGCTGTATCCAAATGTCAGATAGGTTCAAATTCGCGTTGGTCGAACCCTGCTCACGTAGACACATTCTGAGCTTGTGAGATCTTGTCGCAGTAATCACCCTGCTGGACAGTGTAGCTCTTGGAGCACGTTGCAATAGCACCTACACAAACAGCGAAAAAAAAAATCAATTTCAACCTGTTTACCCGCTGAGTAATTGCCACTTACTTTGTGCAGAGACAGCGAGCACAGCAGCGACGAAAAGCTTGGAGAACATGTTATTTGAAAGAGTGTAAATTGTAAAGAAAGACTGGGGGACGACGGACGACGTATACAGAAGAAAGGGGGACTATGGGGGATGGGAGTTCTGTGGAAGGAGCGAGTTGGAACGACGACAACGGCCTCCCAACGAACTTACCAACCGGCAACGACCGTGACAGTGGGACGTGCGCGGCACCGGCGCGGCAGTCTGTTCCGCGCTCGGCGCTAGCGCCCTTTGGACTTTCTCCGAGGGCTTGGCTGCCATGCTCTCTGATTTTTGCAGAGTAATGACGTTCAGACGTCGAGGAGCGCTTTTCCTTCCATCGTCTATCCAACAGCTGAGGTAATGGCCCATAGCTCCCAACTTCAATCGTCTTCAAAAATTCGTGGAGAAAACTCTTGGCAATACCGAGCTTTCGGTATGTTGTCCCCGTGAAATCTGTTAAGCCAAGGAGGCTGTCCAGACGGTTTCTTCGGGGTCTTTGGCTTGAAGAGCGCGATACTTTTGCCTAAAGCAATACTTAGCAAGTATCAAGTGAACTAATGTCGATAGTCGCGTCAAATGTGTAAATTCCATATTTGATCAGATAGTTCTGGTTGATTGGATGAATTTGACTTTGAAATCGATCCAATAAAGGCGTAGTGACCATGAACAGAGGAATATTGAGCAAACATCTGCGGTGTTGGAGAAATGGTCGTCGAAGTGCATAGGCTGATATGAACTTACCCTCTAAATACGGTCAACAGGGTTTACTAAACACTGACTAATATAATACACATAACAAAAATTGCACATACAAAATCCTATATAAAATTTACACAAGGCATTTACAATTTACACGATCGTGATTGTCCACTGCCAAACCATTCAGTTTTCGAATTGAACGGCGTCTCTGTACCTATCGAAGAAATGCACAAGTCAGACATACATATGTCCATGACATGACGCATCTGAATTGCACTCAGACTCCGGCACCGCAAAATCATGCCTGTATTCTGTGACTTGCTGCACTTCCACCTTCACCGCAGGACTGGTAGGACGAACGTCAGCATCGTACATGCGTCGAGACCGGCTATCGTATCCATCGACGCTGGCTCCCAGCTCCAACACTCTATCGATCCCTGGCTGGTCTTCGCACAGAGTCTTTTTATTACCGACTTCGATTTCGCGAGTGCGTTTGTTGTACTTGAGGCTGCGCGGGGGACTGATAGCGGGCGGCATCGATGGATCGTTCTGCGACTCTGCATTCAAAATGGTGTGACGGAATACGCGACCCATTAAGATGTTGGTGCAGACGAGGTACACGACGATGAGTGCGAGTCGAAGCGACGCGTCGCCGTTGGTAAGAGTAAGTGACATGGCAGAGAACCATATAACGCTCGCCAAACTCAACGCCGAGGAGACCCTGCCCAAGGAATATCAATACCCTGCAACGCGACGCAAAAGCAAAACAACTCACACATGGAAAACACGATCATCGATAGTCAAAGGATGAGCCAAAAACAACGACGATGCCCCTCTCACCATCCTCTCGTACCGCTCCTGTACCGTCAACCTCTCCCTATCCGCGAAAACATTCTGCCGTATCGCCAATACCATCGTCACCAGCATGCATGCGTGATACACCACCAAAACAACCAACGTCATCGAAACATAGTCGCCTCGAATGTGATCCACGCAGGCGCCTCCAGCTGAGAGCGTTGAGCTTTGACCCACAACCCCAAAAGCGAACGTTATGTTCCCCCCGGTAGTCAGAAGCCATAGAGAACCAAAAATGACGAGCATGTTCCCTTTTCTACCCAACAACTTCCAGAGGCGGATGGATGACTGCAGAAGGGTCGCTGAAATGGCAACCATGTAGAAAACCGATATCGCGGACTCGAGTGGACCACAGTGAGGCGTTCGGGCAGCTAAGTAAAGACATCATCAATCCTCGATTGTGAAAGAATATTGAGGCAGGAGAAGCATACTCAGAAACACTGTTTTTGCGATCACGTAGAGAAATGTCATATATCTGGACAATCTTTAGCGTACCGATGTTGCAAAATCAAGATAAGCGCTCACCTGGCTACAGAATACAATGCAACATGTTGGCAAAAATCATACAAAAACAGTAAAGAAAAATCCGTCTTAATGTGGTTGGAAATATCCCATATCATAACCTGAAAATGCGTTCAGAATGCACGAATTTAGGAGATCATTCCAGACTCACACTGAGAGCACCGACGTGCACGTACGCTGCCAGGTTGTCCATCCTATCCCACAAGAAACGAGCACCTGTATCGGATCTTGCGGGTTGAAAAGAAAAAGAAAAAAAAAGGGTAACGAAAATAAGATCAAAGGAACAAGAAGAGAAAAGAACGTCGTCAAGCACCAGGAAAGGAGACGGCCGTCCTTTTGAATTGTCTAGGGTGGACTCTGATTGGCGTTTTTGGGAAGGATGCCAGATGTCACTCGAAGAAGAGTAGTCCAGATGAAGTGAGACGAAGTTTCAAAGCCCCCGCTTTGCGTGATTGTTATAAAGGGATCTACCCACTCCTCTGCTGAATTACTGAGCTGCCAGTGGGATCACGATCATGATCATGCCCATCCGTGCTATAGAGATTGCGTCCTCTGCACGGTCATCTCGCATCGCTTTCGAGGGTGCGACGGAATGATAATCTATGAATATTTGTTGGTATCACGGGAGAATGTGTCAAACCGCAACAGAAAACATAACTCGAAAAATCGAAGGATGTTCTATGAACGTCACGACGCCCGAAGCGCCTGAGTAGTGTCCAAGTATATGTGCACCTTTCTGGATAAAGATGGATATTTTTTGATGTTCATCAGATGCAAGAGCTTTCTCGTGAGGCTATCCAAAGCCCCCAGAAGACATTCAGACAGAAGCGTTCGAAGATGACCCAAAAAGTCAGCGTCGACGAAAACATCCCCGAAGAATTGTGCCTCGAATCGCAGTCACAAACTACAGCTCGAGCTGCAAGAAATGACCCAGCATCATCAACACCGTCAATTCCGAGAGAATGAGCTGACATACATAGAAGACAATACATTTTTGAGCGTGCTGTCCATCAGCCTTGCATCACTCGATGTTGATCACTCCGCTGCAGTCCCAACTTGCAAGTAGGTAGGTCAGGGATGGCGGACTCATTTGGCACGAGCTTGGAGAATCTGATGGAAACTGAGAGCGTGTTGCCGTCATAGGACACGAGTGTCTGGGAAGTTCAAGAACAATCGAGTGGCCCACCCAGTCAAGTTGCAGTCAACTTATTAACTACGGAAAGCCGGAGCACCATCATACGTCGGCTTGAGCTGCCGGAACATTCCAGGTAAACAATGCTGTTTGTCACTCCCGCGGCGGCGGCTGCATGTCACTCATCGTAATAACTGAACACGTTCTCGCTCCTAACATCCGCCATCTTATCTTGTAATTTACCTATTAGCGTCCATCTATTACCCGCCATTGTGAAAAATATATAATTATAATTATGGTATCTATAGATCTTAGCCATTAATGTAGAAGCCGGACAAAAAGTGACCCAGTGTTTATTGGGAAATGAAAAATCCGAAATTCAATCAAGATTCTACATGATCGCTAGAAGAAAAAAGACAGCAAGGAAATCATAAGGAGATGGTCTTCAGCTTCTCAGGCAATGCTCTGAAACGCGGCAATAAAATGATATCTGAAATGTTCGGCGCTTGCACCATTCGTGTATGAGACGACCCCAGGAACCAAGCGAAAGAGAGACAAACATAAAGACGCACTGTGATTGGCGCCGAGTCACGGAGGGGAAACAAATGCGCTTGGTCCTTCTTGCGTCGCTCGCTCTAACTCTCAAGTTCATGGACGGACACAATAAATCGCTCTGTTATGATATGATAATGCTGGTGCCAATACTGGCAGTTGTGCTAATAATGACTTGCTTTGAACTTGCTGGTACTCTTTTACTTGCATTACTTATTCTAAATCCATCATCACTTCCCTCACACTCGATTTATACGTAGGTACATATTCACGGGTGCATTATATTAGAATACTTTGACAGAGTCAGATAATTTACAAACAGAGCAGTGTGTGCCATGCGACTCACTGAGTCGCATGAATTTTGGCGGCATACATCACGGGCACGACTCCTACTCGGAGTTGCATCTTTATAATCAGTTACATCTTTTTACTCATATCTACGGCCCATTGATTAACGTATAGTATACAGGTCCAACGCTCGTATATAAAAATGAACGCTACATCCTCCTCACCGCCCCCCTCCCCACCCATCACAAATATGCCAAAATGGGAGATTAAATCCGAATATATACCCCAGCGCATCAGAAGACTATTAGAGGGGATACCCACGGGTGGATGAACAAGATGGCACATCAACAAGAGGAGGACGAATGAACAAGTAATGCATCAACAAGCGGGGGAACCACCTAATTTAATAACCAGATTTTTTGAAAAGAACTTTGTGATTACAACCAGGGGCTTGTTAACAACTTACAAGAATGACATCTATGGCTCAAAGCATGCAAGTTTGCAGAACACATTTATGAGCAACAATCAATGTGTACTTGAGCTAGTAGAAGGGTACTCAGGTTGCGCTGCCCAGTCACCATGTGTCAAAATGGAAGACAATAATGCTGGGACCTGCTGTACAGGCGCTGAGGCATACAAGGACCATTGATGATCAAATCAGATAGAATCAAAGCCGTGTCCAGCTTTGAGTGGATCTGATAGTGGGAGAGGATGAAGCGCATACAAGGTGTTGTAAAATAGGGTAGATATTCTGTTGTATTCCCAGCTCTGTAGGAGCTTCTTATATACAGTTTAAAATACTATCTAGAATATACTACATGTTTCCAATGACTTGAATAAATTCCGTAATCACTAAGAGAATAACGAGGCTATGCTCTCTCGAGTCATAAGCGCTCGCTCGGCGCTAATCCGCTTAGCCGAGATGCCGATGCCGGATTGCACCTAATCCGTCTAACTTTCCAACACAAGGCAACACGTATAGTCGCTGGCTGGGCTCAAACGCTAAAATATTAGTAAATTTAACTCTACCATGGCACATTACATGAGGGTCACATGGCAATGCTGAAATGCAAGGTCAACTCGAATGCGCTGTTGCTAGATAGTACACATTTTCTATCTTGATTGTGAATCTTTATGCATTTATGGTTGACGGAACTGCATCAAGTTCTGCAGACCGAGGATAGGTGAGGATTCATAAATTATATATTACAGCGAATGCGTCGGACACGGAACTCTGGGTTTATACCTTTACATGTAAGGTATGCGACTTCATAATAAGTACATTGCTTGCACCGCACTTGGCACCATATTCCGAATACGAGTAATGTAAGAATGTGGCGCTGTGCACGCACTGTAAATATGTGCAGACCAAAATCAGTTCTGCACGTCAGATACATTTACAGATGAAAGTATACACATGGATCGCGATCGCGATGGGCTAGTGGTATAAAGGCTGGGGCTACTCCGGGCGGATGCATCAAATTTGAATTCCTGTCCATTCAGTGATGTCGCCACCCAATCCACTACTTCCACCGGCGTATGTCTTCTCAACTCGAGATTTGTGATAAATCATGGTCATCCTCCTCTGTTTTCAGTGAAATTAGTAGACCAGTCACTGGTCCAAGGCCGAAAACGGGATAACGAGGTGCAATGTCAACAAAATTGTAATTTGCATATCAATCAGAAGTACGTTCCACAGGGGTTAGTCCAATATCTTGATATATAAATATCTGACAATTCAACTGTAGACGAGTATCAGCTTGTACGGGAAAGAAAGAAAGGACCTTTTTGAGATGATAGACTCCTTTTGACCTGGGTCAATATCGCGGTAAAAAAAATGAAGTCAGTAAATAGTCATAAAATAGTCACGAATGATGAACATTATGTACCCCCGACCGACTATTGACTGCCTTGACGAACTGATTTTTGACTAAACAGAACTTGTTGTTGTCACTGATAGTATCATTGATAGTCAGTCTCTGGTTACCGGAGTGTGCCTTCTAGTCATGGCCCATCAGAGCTGGTGTTGACTCTTGAGCACCTATCAGTCACTTTCAAACCATTTCTAGGCAATTTTCAGATTGATATGCATGATACTACACACATGTACTCTACTACCACTGAAGATGCTATGATAACCTACTGCTTGTAATCCATTAGTAGATGTAGGGGTTACCTTCAATAAACAAGTGGTATCATGATTATTAACACGCTGACGTTGGAGTTGACGAACCTAGTTTCCGATTGTGTAGCCTTCCCTGCAGTGTATGCGCACAGGAACATGAACTGGGATGAGCCAAAACATACTGCAAACAATGAAAGTGATGAACTTAAACATGGCCGGCGCAGGGGGGCAGAATGAGCCGAGAGCATTGTGCAAACGAATTGGAATACTGTGGGCAACAATGGATGAGAGTGAATCAAGGCACTAGAACAAAAAACACACCTGTAGGGGAATAAGAACGACACATTGTTCGACTCCCTCATATTCCTACCCCATCCATTGTATCATCATCACATTAGTTGTGGTCGCATGCCCACCATCGTCATCTGATCTTGATGAAAAGAAGTACTGAAAAAGATAACGACCTTTAGTAATAAACAAGATGGGACATTACGAACCTCTAGGCAATTCGATGAGGCATTGCTGACGTTGTCGAGGGCACACGATGAATTGAAGGACAATGTCGTCGGCTGTGTGTCTGGCTGCACAAGCAGGCTTTGAGCTCATAACGAGCATGCCGGTCAGATGAGGAAGGACAGACGCAAGGCATCGGGGACTTGGAGAAGAAATTGCAGACCAAGGTGAACGTGGTCGAACATCGAATACTCCTTGTTGAAAGTCCGCCAGTCATGAGAAAATTCAAAGAAGATTCAAGTTGGTAGTTTTCCCTGAATATCTCATATTGATCGGTACTGGTACTGACTAAAGGCACTCAAATTCGACTGTGACATGACCCACACAAGACTACGGTGACCTCGAAGTGCAACTTCTCAAAACAATCCTTTTTTACTGCTACGCTCGACGAATCGGAACAGGCTGCTGCCCTAGGCCGCAGCCTCGCATTTCTTTTCTTCTACTCGTCCACAGAAGCTCCCGTAGAACACTCCTGCATATCTAGAGCTCGACATCCTCGTTCGGTCGACATATCATCGTGATACGCCATAAACACGAACCTCCAAGCTCCTGCTCACCAACGACGAGGATGGTATCCGCTAATCGCAAGCGGCAAGAAACTCAAGCACTTCCAGGCCAACTTACCACTACCAACCACTCCTATTTCGAGACCCTCCCAATTTGCCCTCAACAAACGCCGCGAGTGTTGATGCGTGGAGCTCTACTACTTCACATCGGACGGCCTCGCCGATGCCACAAGCCATAACCACTCCGCGGCGAGCAACGCTTACACACTAGTGCAAAGCAATGGATCTCTCTCCATGCGCCCTCTCTAACTTCCAATCCGTCGTAAAACCCGATCCCAGACGACGCGCTGAGGTGCCGCAAAATGCCCATCGCAAAACTAATCTCGTACAGCAAGCAGCCAGAGCTGGATAGGAAACAAAATACGTCGACTCACTCATACTATTCTACGAACGCCTCGGAACACACAAGATTAGATACGAGCCTGACGGAGAAACTTATCTCCTCCAGTACCAGGTGGAAGTACGCCGCGAATAGCACGACGCGCTGGATCATGCAGCCCCACTCCCGCTTTCGACATTGGCACCATCAATAAAGATCACATAGCACGAATAATGAGGACCATTCTTAACAGGAGGCAAGCCTCTACTTTATATTGGTTAGTTATCTCGCTCCTCGCTCAATATCATGCAAATGCTCACCTCTTACCCTATTCTCCTGCTCCTGCCCCTGTTCCTGCGCCCATGGCCCACGCATCACGCTCCATGCTCCATGCTATACGCTACATGCACCACGGTACCACATGCGCCGTTCGCCCATGCATCCATGCACTTGTGCACTATATCTATGCACGCACCTCTTTTCTTGAAAAACGACCCGCACCCTCACCCATCTGCCCATTATCCGTCCCCACATTCCGTCGACCAATAAGCTAGAGCATGCGCTAGCCAATTCACACAGCATAGACGATGAAGTAGCCGACAACAGATCAGCAACACCCGACTCCGAGGGCAGCCACAACGACTGGCCACCCTCACACTGGATATGCACCTACCAGCGACGAATATGACTTCGCCTCCTCATCCGAGGATAGCGTCAACAGTAGGCCAACCTCACCCGAATACAACGAGCCCATCAACCCGACCATTGGGCCTATCTCCGGTAGGCGATTCCTTCAACCTTCCTACAGCCGACTTAGAAAATAACGACATCGCGCAAATACCGTCTCCGAACCGCGAGTTGGCGGAAAATCAACCTACAACACCCGGAGTCAACTTGTACAGCGGATCTCCGTCACCTTTCACCCCGTTTCCTCACCACAAAACTGCTGGCCGTCGTCGCCGCTGATCATCAACACCATCAACATGCTCGGATGATGACTCCCTTCAGCGCGAAGCAAAGTGCGCACGGGAGCACAGCTCGTCACAGTCCGACTAGCCCGTCTGCCCCACTTCTGGCTCCTATGATATGTGGGGACCCAGACTCTGGATGCGTCACAGAACTCCTGATAGTTGGGAATCACAGCTCGTCTCGGTCCCCGGTGGGCTTTTGTTAGACCGAAAGCCTTCGGCTTTCCCCCACATATCGCCCTCTATGCATCACTGACATATGTATGCTATATACTATCTATACATGTCTGTGACATATGCAGCGCACGTCTACATCCGATGGCTCAACGACAGATGGAACACATCCTTCTCGATACTGCGAGCAAAACATAAAGATCAAGCTCTCGGATGCAAACAAATAGAGTCTTCCGCAAAACGTTATTTAATAGATTCAGATAGTTGAGGATACAAAAAATGTCTTGGACCGAAAACGACGTATGTGCTACAATCCTTCAAAACGCAGAGATGCATAGGTGACTTTATTTGATACAGATACGTATTTACTCGACCGGGTCGATACTTGAGGCTTAAAGTTTACAATCTTGCAGTGACGGGTCAGATAAAATGCTCTTAACAACGCTGAAATTAGTTGAGAGATTCTTGAGTAACCCAATCCCGGGCACAGTCGTACCAAAATCTCTATATCTCCTGAGAATCCCAACCATGTTTGACATTGAACCCTTAGGTTCATAGCGCCGAATAGTGCAGTTAAAAAAACGCAGTTGAAAATTATAATTTCCTGTCGTTGGATTTGTAGGATCAAGAACGATTCGAAAGCCGAATTGCTGCGGGCCACGGAGGTGAACAAAGTGAATGGAAGACTTTGCTCTCTCCAGGCCCTTGACACGCCGATCGAGTCCATGTACTAGCCAACGGAGAGTATCGTCGTGGTGATTCGGAAGCGTGATTGAAGTAATACAGCCATGGGGAACGACAAGTTTAGAGAATATATCGGTCATGATGTTCCTATCTGAGCCTGTTGCGAGAACTAGCCTGCGGAGGTGGTCCAGATGAACGTCATCGACGACCTTGATGCTGTGGTTTTTCAAGATAGGCTGGCGTGTGTACGTGGATTTGTCAGAAGTGAAAGCTAGACATAAAAATTCGAGCTTCTTCATTCCGCTAAGAATTTCGAGCCACTGGCGCGATGGGATCTTCTTGCTATCTAGTCCCCCATGACAGAAATCCACAGTAAGTTCCGTAAGTTGCGTCCAGAGAGAGAAATTGAAGGCTGGAGTCAGATAAATTCGAGCTATTGTAAACTTCTTCAAACACGGAGCACGGCCGGAGAACAGATTATCGGGTAGAACAAAAAATTCGGAGGGCGAAATGAATGACGGTCCCGCAGTACTACACAATTGGAATACTTCGAGCTTATCCGCGGGCTGACGAAGTGCATCGACGAGCAATTTCACTTGAGAGGAGCTGAGGAATGAAGTAACGGAGAATGCTCCCCAGTCATGGACACGTTCAAACACGTACTTCCAGTTGAATGTATTGAATAATTGGGCAGGCCGGAAGGGGTGGATGTTGGAATGAACAACTAGAGGTGCGGTTTTGGCACGCCGAACGAGCTCCTGGAGCCGCTTGGGATGGTCATGCTCCAGATCAATTGCCGACGCCCATAGTTTTCCGTTGCTGAGGCTAATTTCCCTCCACAAGGAGCATACCTGGGATATGCTCAGAAAGGTTTTGGCGTCGACTCGTCCTGTGATAAAAATGACATTCATGTCATACTCACTTGTCTTGATAGCATCTTTGAAGATCCACATCAGAAGCTCGTTTGGCAAGGCATGAATCGGAGCGCTGCTATCACGCTGGCGGATTCCCTGAAGGCGATTTATAACATGTCGGACAGAGGAGTATAGGCCTGTTTTGTGCGATGGAGACGGGAAAAGCATAGTGAGACTCGGAAAAACTGCTGCTGAGGGTTCGCGATGTCGAGGCCGAGTATCAAGTTCGCAGAACATATTTATGAGAAAACTCGTCGGATCCGAAGCAATTATCAATCAAGCCCCGGGTATTGAACACGTGTTAAAATGGGGGATGAATGTGCTGGGACCTGCTGCAGAGGCAGCGAATTTCCATTGATACCCAAATCGGATAGAATCAACGCCGCTTGAAGCGAGTTTAGGAGGAACGGATAAGGGGAAATGCAGCAAAGCAACGATGAGGGCACAAGCAAAGCAGTTACAGTCGGTGATGGCCGGGCCAAAGCGTGCTATGCGCTGATCTGCAAGGTCAATATGCTCTTGTTAGGCAACGTGCCAAAGCCTGGTCATTCCTGGAACTGCGCATGAATGGAGTGAGCGTGGTCACTGGTGTAGAACACCTATGCATGTATTTTAAAAATTGGACCAAGATCCAAGTTCAACTTTACACGAGTACAGAAAAATGAGAGATACACTGGGATTATTGTGCCCTACATTCATACCAAATCATTAAAATGCCTGATAAAGCTATCATTCTTTATAGACCACGGAGTAGGGAAACCCTTCACCGCGATAGTCGGCAATTTCGCCAATGTGCCATCCATTGCTTCAAGCGGCACTGAGTCTGATGTACCCATCCTATTATTGGATTCGAGGGAGTGGTACACGAATGCACAACCTTCGATGTCGTCAGTCCTGGCACCCAGGTCGATTTTGAATCCAAACCGTAGTTCGCCGTGAAGAAGGCTGAAGTAGAAGGGAGTGCCGGCTATCCGCCAACCTTTCAAGCGACGATGAATCCCGGCTTCGAGGTAACGCATCATGTCATGGTCGTTTGTGGCGTCGAAGGCAGTAACTAAGGTACTGCAGAAGTTAGGGACGACAAGCTTTGAAAAGATATTGCATAGAATGTCAGTTTTGACAGTGGCTACGAGCACAAGGGTGCGTAGTCTACTCAAATGAACATCGTCGTCAGTGACTTTGGGTGCGTCGTCCGGAACGTTGCGCAGTGGCATAATATAATTCATTATTGACGCGTTCCGCAGATCACGCTTGTACGTCCACGCTAGGAAAAGCGATTCGAGACACTTCATTGGGCGGAGTATGGAAAGCCACTTCCTCGATGAAATTGGGTATACACCACCGAGGTGGAAATCAACGTAGAGATCTGTGAGGTTGTGCCAGAGCGAGAAATCGAATGTTGGTGTGATTTCGACGTTGGCGATGGCAAATTTTGTCAATGACGGCGCGTGTCCCCCGAAAAGGTTGCTGGGCAGGAAGAACTTGTCCGGCCCCGCATTCCTGTCGGGCCTGTCCACGTCATAATCGCTGAATATAGGTCTGTAGTGCAGTTGGAACATTTCGAGCTTGGGCGAGGGTTGTGTAAGGTTACCGATATATCCCATTGACGTGCAGTGAGAGAAGGATCGCCAGCTATCGACGTGGCTCAGCATTGTTGGCCACTGTTGGGAGTACAACGGAGATCGTAATGTCAGAGGAGAGCCCTGTGCTCGTTTGATGCGCTCGTCGAGAGTTAGGCGGCCAAACGCCATGTTGATGTCGACCCATAGCGATGGATCGCTCAGCACGATCTCGCGCCATTTACCGCAAACATGGGAGATAAAATATAGGGTGGCAGGGTCGTGTGGTGTTAAGGGAAAGTAGTAGTCAGAAACCGTGGTGTCCTTTGTCCACCAGATGGCATGTTTGAAGATTTTTATGAGGAGTTCATATGGTAGATTGTTGATTGTAGGGGGTTCCATTGATCATGAAGATTGCTGCGCATGCGAAAGATCGGAGGTAATAGCTGGATTTTAAAGCTCAAAGTGTGAGAAAATGGGGCCGCTTGACATTGTTTTTCTGTTGCTTAAAATGCCATTGTAAAACCATTTTAGAATCCGCCTCACCATAGGGTCTTGCAGTAACACCCATTTGACCACAATAAAAAATTCTTGCTGTATATCTATCGCGTTGTTGTGCAGAGGCTGATGCATACAAAGACCCTCCTAGTCGGCGGTCCAAGTTCAACTTGGAGCATTAAAAGCAACCTGACAATTGAGGAATAGTTCGCCGTCGAACTTCCTGTTCGTGTGTCTCTCCTGTTGTTTTGAAGTTGCTGTAATTCTTGGATATCGGATGAACAATGTAGAAGAAAGGAGAAAAAGCGCAGTCGAAACTTGAATTTGGGATATCATACAGCGCACCGCGTTGTTTGTCCGTGTTATATTCCAAAGCTGTCCTCCACGTCGCGCGCAGCGAGCTCAACGTCGTTTCACTACTTCCGTTCCATACCGTATCACGATTTTCTTTTCATATCCTTTAATACTGGTCTAGATAACGACTTCGATTTTCTTGATTTACAAAAAATGTCTCAATTTGGCACACATTCACCCCCACCACTACGACACCCCGTTCCAACGCACCCAGCATATATCCCGGAGCCCCCCTCGACACCCGCGTCGCCGCAAGGTTATCAACGTTTTTCTTCGTCTCCAGCGCCGGGGCAAAATCAGGGCCCACAACACACCCAAGCATACCCGACTCATGTACCTGCATATACAACGCCGTTTCAGCATGCTCAACCTCCTATGGCGTACCAACCTGGGGGCATGGGTGGACACCCAATGCAGGCGCAGGGACAGCAGCAGCAGCAGCAGCAGCAGCAGCAGCAGCAGCAGGGACCTCAAGGGCCACAGATGCATGTGCCAGATTATACAGCGTGGGGGCTCGACGGGGCGACGGCACAGCTGGGCATGCAGCTCGGGCAGAGCGCGGTCGCTGCTGGGCAGGAATATGTGCAACGGAATGTGCGTATGCTATATCATTTAACTGTGTGAGTAGTACTAATGGAATTTTACTGTTCAGTTTGGCACGATGATACCCTCGAATAACATCAAATACTACTTCAACGTATCGAATTCATACGTGATCAAAAAGATACAATTGTTGCTATTCCCTTGGATGCACAAGTCATATTTCAGGCGACCACGCGGGACACAGGGCGAATGGCTGCCTCCACGAGAGGACCTCAATAGTCCCGACCTCTATATCCCAGGTGCGGCATAGAGATAACCCATCTTTATATTCACTTCATATTCTTGCTTGCAGTGATGGCGATCTTCACTTACATCCTGCTCAGCACCCTACATTCCGGCATCATTGCACGGTTCTCTCCGCTCGTCCTCGGCGAATCGGCGTCGCGCGCAACCGCGGTCGTTCTGTGCGACTTTGCCTTTGTGAAACTTGGATGTTATATCCTCAATATCCCCGGCTCGTCGCAGATGGTGGACCTAATAGCGTATGGGGGGTATAAATTCGTTGGGTGCGTGAAATCCTTCGCACTACATGTGCACCTAGTTTTGACATAGTGCTTAGGATCATCTTTACACTCACCGCTGGCTTCCTCGGGCTCAAGGGTCTGCTATGGACACTTGTGTTCCTGTACGCGTTCGCAGCAAATGCGTTCTTTCTCGTGAGCATGACAGATTCTCCATTTCCTCTTGTACTCATACATTATATTTAAACACCAGCTTCGCTCTCTGCGCGCCGTCATCCTTCCCGACGCTTCCTCTGCACCCACCCACGGCACCGTGACGCAGGCGCAACGTCGGCGGCGCATTGTGTTTTTGTTCATAGAGGCGATGATGCAGATCTTGTATATGGGTTGGCTGGTCCGTATTTAAGCTTCGAGCATAGATTTTATCTGTCTTCATCATTGTAGTTGGGATCGGATCCATATCTGCAATCACATTTCTATTAAGTTTATTCATCCTGCTTTGGAATAAGGTTGCAGTTTCAAGTTGAGGACATTCAGTGCCCAATGAAATATTGCATTGATTCTCAAAGTTGATGGTCAAAAATGCTTCGTTAAATGCAAATACATAGTTCATAGACGTTGTACCAATTCACATTGATGCTGTATTGTATTTCAAAGAGTTTTAGATGGGAAGTACTGCGTGGTACCCTCACGAGATGGCATTTGAGGGACTATGGCCTCACCAAGCACACAATCGTCAGATGCGCGTAGAAGCCTCAGCCTTGCACCTGGGAGAGCAAGCCATCGAGGAGGGCCAACAAACCTGATTGATGGGTTGATTTTCATGGATTCCCCAACAGACTTGATGGTGTACCAGAAATCTACCTCCCATCGTTGGATTTTGAGATTCGTGGGGGATATAGGTTCCCCCGTTGTGCGATCCAGGAAGTCGAAGTTGTACTTGATGGCGCGCTCATCGAGATCAAGCCACCACCGGATGGTAAGAGACGGGTAGTTGTCAACGGAAGGGATTTGTGTATAATGAATGCTTTCGTTATCCGGGGTTGGGCGGGCCTGACAATCAGACCAATGAGTGGTAAGGCAATGAAATTTTTGAAAATAATAACGCACTCCGCTAACCGCTTTTATAAGCCGAAGTCTATGCTGAAAGTCATTGTCAAACCACTCATAGAACTCCGCCTCTGTCTTGTTAAAGTCTTTCATGTATGTGAGGCGTAAGCCCATGTCTGAACGCATCTGGGCACACCAGGCGTCTACATCCACTCGAGTGCCACTGTCTTTGAGGGGGATGTGGGCATTGGTTGGCGGCTGTGAATTGATTAGGAATACGATTACGTTCTCGAGTAATTCAAGGACTCACTACTGTAAAAGTCTGAGAGTTATCCTGGGCGGACATGAAGGCGAACAAAAAATTACTGATTCAGGTTGGATCCAGGCAGCTGGCGACCTAATAACTCGTGACGTTTCCTATTTGTCCCTGCTTCTGCTTGCCGACGGCCCTGTGGCAGTGCCTTCGATTTAGCGCCTAAGCGACTTGATAGGCGCCCGCTATATACTCTTCACGCCCTCTTCAAAATGGCAATGCTTCCACACGGCGAATTCTTTGGTTCCAATACCGCCCTTTTTGAAAACCAATCCCTGGCTGATACTCACTTTAGTGACTATTTTCAACCGGCGGTGATCTCATTGCAAGGATACAAAGATGGAGGACTCATTCACGTCCGTCTCAACGCTACCGTATTCGACCAAGGCGAGACTCATTTTTTTCTCGAATCGTCAACTGACGGTCCAGCAAATGTTGACGCCGTTTGGACAATCCCTCCTGGCTGGGTACAGAACTATTTTATGGCAATTGATGACTACGGCAACCCTCTCCAAGCTGTAAGTCGAGTTTATAGGCTCTGAGGAACGGTTGTGGGTAGTAATCGGATGCTGATAATACTCTATTAATATTAGAATCAACCGCTCTTACCAAACATACAGGCTACACCGGTTGGAAATGGTCAAACGGCCGATGATGGAACCCCTCTCTCTGCTTTTAGAGTGGTATGGCCCCGAAAGATTAGAATTCGGCGAAACACACCCGGTTTCTTTCATTATCATCAACACCACTGTCGCACAGACCATCATGTTATGCCACCGCTGATGCTTACTCATATGCGTCACCATTACATCCTCGATGCAATACGGTTTTCGGTTCAGCAACAGCACTACAGAAAGAGTGCCGCTTGATATGTATGGACGCTGTATTCTGACGCCGAAGTAAGCCTTCTTGTTAGTTCCAGGTCCGAGATACCATCCTTTTGATTCAGTTAGTTTATTGGGATACCGTACGACACATATCTTACTAGTGACTCTATATCGTCAACTACATGTAGATCGACCGAGATTATTTTTATGTAAAGTCTTTTATCCATAATTCAAGCCACTTGAATTCCCTCCTTACACCAATTTTTGATGTTTCCAA
This sequence comes from Pholiota conissans, assembly GCA_015484465.1. Lineage (NCBI taxonomy): Eukaryota > Fungi > Basidiomycota > Agaricomycetes > Agaricales > Strophariaceae > Pholiota > Pholiota conissans. The sequence continues at coordinate 24,422 of MU155511.1, forward strand.
AGCGTTGAGCTTCTCATCGTTAGACGTGCATCAACGGGACATATCATCACGCGTCTTCGGCGAATTTGCGCCTCGCGCAACCGCGGTCGTTCTGTGCGACTTTCCCATCGTGAAACTTGGATGCTATATCCTCAATATCCCCGGCAGATGGTGGACCTCATAGCGTATGGGGGGTATAAATTCGTTGGGTGCGTGAAATGTGTAATGCTTTCTGTACAGCTGATTTTGACCTGATCCCCAGGATCATATTTACCCTTACCGCTGGTTTCCTAGGATTAAAGTGTCTGCTATGGACACTTGTGTTTCTGTACGCATTTGCTGCGAATGCATTTTTCCTCGTAAGTACTTTAAACCTACCATCTTATATTCCTTATGCTCATCTCCAACTTCACAGTTTCGTTCCCTCCGCGCCGTCAGTCGTCGCTCGCTGATGATATGTCTTCGTTTATTGCCAAATAGTCATGGTCAAAGGTAGAAGGAACATTCAAGTTCATCCCATCGCGACTTTATACCGCAGTGAAACACTTCCGCAAAGCCATCGATTCATGGTCAAAGTTTGCTTGTTTGGTGGCGGGCGCAGGAAGGAAGGCTTTTATTATGCACCATCCTTCCGCATGGGATGATGGCAGCCCGTCTCTAATTATCATCTTAATGGGACTCACGAGACGCGAAGCCTCTTCAACGGAATAAAGGGCTCTCAGACTCGGAGCGCTTCGAACGCGCGTTCGAACACCCAAGAGATAGACTTTACACAAGACTTCATTTCCGCTTTCTGGTGATTGCGCCAAAGGAACAAGGGCACGCCGATGCGCGGATGAGGAAGAGAGCGAGCAATCGTATTGTCATAAAATGATTATAATTCAAACCTGTACGCGCGTCCCTGCCCCACAGCGGCCCACAGCCCCGCACTGACTTCATCGGCTACATTTGGAGTGCGACCGCCGCTTACCGGAAGCGGCAAGTGTCATTGTCAAAGCGCTGTCATGGCAAGTGTGGCAGTGCCCGGCAATAAATAGTCATTTTCGGACGTCAGTGTTGCCTGTCAACCACCAACTCCACCACTCGCTCCGCGCTTTATATTCCAGTCCTTTTATTCCATTTACCCACTATATAATTTGTTTCTTCTCCCGACCCACTCATCAACGTTTCAACCTCGACAATGCCTTCGTTTACCCCCGACGCCGAGCTCGACCTGCTCTTTTCGCCTAGTCTGATTTCGCTGGAGGTGAAGGAGCAGCTGGGTGCAGATTTGCATGTACGTCCGTCAAGCTGCATACCCTTCAGAGAAGGATCTCACCGTGCCATAGATGCGGCCGCTTGCCAAAACCGACCTCACCCGCCAACATCTCTCTGTGCTCTCCGTGCTCACCGCCACACCCGCACTAACCCCAGCCCAATATGAAACCGCCTTCGAGATGCTCCGCGCCTGTCCGAACACCTATTATACGCTAGTCATCGTGCACAAGGAGACGGACACGATCGTGGGCGTGGGCTCAGTGTTCATGGAGCAGAAGTTCACGCGCAGCCTGGGACGGGTGGGGCACATCGAGGACATCGCAGTGGACAAGAGCATGCAAGGGCGGAAGCTCGGTCTGCGCATTATCCAGGCGCTCACGTCTATCAGTGAGCGTACGGGTTGTTACAAGACTATTCTGAATTGCAGTGATGAGAATATACGTGAGTTTCATTGTGTTGTGCTGTGTTCTTGTTGGAGCACGTTCGTGGGATGTTTAGCTTACACCTTCTCCTTTTATGTTGACAGCCTTCTACAAAAAGTGCGGTTTCGAGAAAAAGGAGAACGAGATGGCAAGATACCACACTGTCGGCACGCCCACCGCGTCCACCAGCACTACTACCATCAACCTCGCCGACCGCCCCGTGCATACCCCTAGACTCTAAATATAAAGCACTGCGGTGAAACTTGGAGGACGTTTCATGCATGGGCTTGGGCTCATGTTGTAGAGATTTGATAGACAACGGACACTTACTGCAGTGACGCATTCCCCTGATTCCATATCACCGAGTAGTTTATTTGTGATCCCGCTGCTTGTTGCGTGGCATTTATTGAAAAGCATTGAAAGCTTGACAGTGCGTACATACATAGCCAGTACACTGATAAGTTCTTTGTGGAGAGTTGCAACTGTCGATGAAGAAACGGAATGCAAGCCAACGTAACGGTATATACATATCTGATAAACAAGACAAACCAAATTATACTGTAGCACATATACTGTTGCGAAAGTCTTAAGTTTTCTGCACATGATTTTTCCAATCTTTTACACATTCTGAGTTCTTGAACGACAATGTTTACACATGTGCATTCTTCCAGTTGGACATTTAAAAAAAATACTATTTGAATTAATCCACACGTTGGGATTTTGCACAAGTTGCGGTTGAGATTCTCAACCGCAACTTGTGTAAAATCAACTTGAGAAGTCTTGAGACAGTGTAGCTATGCCGACTCAATCGGAATAGCGGTGTGCCGAGTCCTTGTTTCCTCGTGAAATGGTTCTATAGTATATAACTGTAGCCATAAAGTACTGGATCCTGGTATATGGGATCATTAATGATATCCTAAGCCTTCTAGGGTGTTTTGATTGAGGAATATGATGATTATATGCCCTACTAACACATACGATTTGTCACTTATGGATATCTAGAACTGAGCGCTAACATGGTTAAGCGCCCGTGGCAGCCTTGCGTGCGGCCTGCGACCACACCGCCGCACCGGTAAGCATATTGGGTCGCCCCAGTAAATTCTGTACCTCCAGAGCATATAAATTATATGTATGTATTCAAACAACCAGCGCCGCTTTTTACGTGACGTACGTTTCGGGCACTCAAGTATGTCCTAGGATTTGCCCAGCTGTAGGTTCGAACCATGTTGATCATGGTTCGAAAGTTGAAAAGTGAAAAATAAACCATGGCACCTACTGTACCGGTTGGTTAGCGATGCTTGATAAAATTTTACGGAAAAAATGTGTGTCAAAAAAATCATGAGCCTATATGAGGGATTAAATGCGCTGATAAATAATTAATCACCTCAAGCATGAAGCATATATATATATATACGCTATGGCAAACAAGTGGCAAATGCATTAAAATCCTAAGTCCGAGATGCTATTTATAGACACCCAAATGTTCCCATACTGTAATCAAGGGCTTGCCTAGCGGTCTAACGTCCCCCCCAAGACGTCTCGGTATGTATGTAGTTACCACCTAAGTACTGCGCAGATGGGTCTCACCATAAATAATAAATGAGATATATTTTGTCGGAGAAGACATTGGCAAGTTATAAATATTTTTCAAGGTCGGGCTACAGTCGAAATGTAGTTACCGAATGCAAACACAGTTTGACAAGGCCCGTTCTGTCGAGTACTACACCTAGATGGCCAAATACTCCTGTATTAGACACCTTTTTGCATTTATGAAAGCTACGTACCTTGTTAGTGTATGCTGGGCCAAGTGCCGAAAAATGAAAATTGTATATATATGTGACAAAGTGTATATACATATAT
>MU155512.1:4024-21677 GCA_015484465.1 Pholiota conissans
ACACGACATCTTGAACGACAACCTTGACAGAAGGAAGGAAGTCAAGAATGCTCGAGCGTCTTCGTGACGTTGACAACCTGCCAATCTTGTTCGTGAGTGTCGGCCAGCTCGCAACTGAAGATCTCGGGGATAGCGAGGCCTCTGCTTGTCTGGGATTCTCGTCGGCGAGGGTTACGTAGATCGCTACGAGTTTGACTATGGCAAGGTAGATTGAGTGTTGTTTGATTTGATTGAGCAGTGACGATGAGGGGGTGGGTTGGTTGAACGCGCTTCGAAAGAGCTGTTCAGAGTTGGGATTCTTGGGAAAGGATTCCATATTGAACTAACGATTATAATTTAGGTGCTGAGAGTTTTTAAATTTATTGTTCACTAGCAGCTCCTCTCTATTTCATAAGCTGAGATTTCCTTGGACCATCGTTGATCGATACAAGGACTTACGCAGCATGTAGCCGTTAGAGACAAGCTGTGCGGAGGAGTCGGGGAGAGCATGGAGCATACGGACCGGAAATTCCGGCTTGGTGTAAGCGAAGGCCTTGGTTGAAAATTCTCTTCTTCCTCCGTCTGTTGCACCTCCTCGCTTCTCCTCAGCGCCACTTTTCTCGCCTCTTCAAATGGGTATACATCCACGACCATTACTAAGGACGACATGCGGCTCATTTTTAGGCTTGTAACGACACAATTCGATTCTACAGACGGAGTTTGATACCGAATGAGTCGAGTCGGTATTCGGTGACATCAGGAGCTGGATGTGTATGGATAATGGTGTGTTCTACCCCTTGCCTCCTCTTGTTCCTTTCTAATCCACTCCGTGCATCTCTTCGGCTGCAGTGCCCAATGGAATTCGCGTTGTCACTCACATAGTGCTCCAATGCAAGCTGAATCTTGTCATATCGAACACAATTATCTCAGGCACCACCGATTCGCTCCCTCGTATTACGAATCTGCATCGGCGCGTCTAGTGTCGCAGACATCTCTACGCGCACATATCACATTCATATCCTCGGAGCCTTATCCGCGCCCCGACTAGCGCCATATCGACCTCATTGCGTCGCGTCACCTTTCATCCATGCCCTCCGATTCTTGTTTCACTTCCCAGCATGTTGGCCGCACCTCCTCCATCTTTCTCCTGCAGCTTCTCTACTCCTACCCACCACTCCTCCCTCCGCCTGGACAGTTCTTTCACGCACGTCGTCAACACGCTTATCGCACGACTCTGCAGGGGCATTATGCTTCTCACTGATTTGTTGCATCGGCCACGTCAACACCAACGCAAGACCGTATCGTTGTCCATTTTTCATATCAGTCCGGTCTCCCTTCGACAACTTCCTCAGATATGCCGACCAATGTAACGTATCTCTCTGTATCCCCACCGCGCACTTCGCCGACGGGGAATTTGCGAGCTTGATGGTTCCGCTGTCAACACCGCCTTCCCAAGGTCGCATACCCTACCTCTATCACCTCCCCTTTGTACCCATTCGGCCCTTTTCCGCGTCATGACTCGTTTATATATGGTCTACGCTTTCAAGAGTAATGGACGCACCCGCTACGATGAATATATGCGCCGAAATAACTACGAACGAAAGAACGATAACCAAAGATATCGGATCGATCTCAAGTCTCGACTAGTTCGCCACTGCACGGTGCTATGGATCATCCCATCCCGCGATCCTATAGTGACATGCCTTTTCGATTCCGGTCCACGCTGTGATACCTCGCTGATCATTGACTCGTGCCCACGCAGGACGTTCCTGCAGCTCGAACTATGCTCAAACTTTCGCTCATGGGTTGCGAGGGGATTTCGGCCTGGAGACTCGGACGTCAAATCTTTGCGAAAGGGGAATATTGTGGTTCGTATATTGGGAAATGCTCTATACGACAAGATGATGTGAAAGGTGTTCACATGGGACGTCGAATGTGTGTGTATCTGATCTTCATATTTATTTTATTCAACACTAATCAATCTCTGATGTTGCAGATACACTCAGGATTTTCGTCGTGCGTGTCGTTAAAGTTTGGGGGTATATTAAGAGGGTAAAAGAGACAGCGTAAGTCGAAATCTCTCTGATAGTGTCGGTGCTTCCATCTGACCACGATCCTCAAAGTATTATAGAAGCTACTGCATGATTAACATATTACGACAGAGGCTCTTAAAAATACTCTCGTCTTGGGCGTGGACTTCTCTCGACGCGCATTGCCTTGACTATGCGGCATTGGCTATATGGAGACAGTTTATCCAGCATCGTCAGCTCGAACCGTACCCTGGCCCGCACGCGTTCAGGTCGCTCTACTTTCTCGCGGCCACTGGTACATTACCAACTCTGCTATTTATCCAGAAGATGAGATGGGCGCTTATCCGTCCATAGACTGGGATTGCCGTTAGAATGCTCGATAGCTTCGTGTAAGGTACCCTTCTGCACCTCCTTTGTTCAACGACCTATCTTGCTATACATTCAGCAAGATATCTCGTTATCCCAATGCCAACATTGCTCGCAGTGTCCAAATTCCTGGGCGGCCGCATTCGCGAGAGGCGAAGAGTAGATTCCACCTCCGTTCGGCGAACGACGATGTTCCTCAAGGCGCTCCTAAAAAACCGACATCCAAATTGTCCAACGTCGTCTCCTCCACCTTGATCTCTTCGCCTTTATCCACGCTCAAGGCTCGAAGGACCAGGACGGACTCTATCCTCGCATCGTCCTCGGATGCCAATTCCGTGTCACGATCCTCCACATCTTCGAACACCTCTCGACGAGAACCTTCTCTCTAATACAAATGCGCCGTCAGGATCTGCAGAAACAAATGATGGGGAAGGAAAATTGCGCCAATCCCAGATGCAATATGCGGAACTCGATAGAGCGAAGAAACGTGCTCATGATCCAGAACAGGAGCGGGATCATGCCCTTATTCATGCTCGCGATGCGCAGGAAAAAGCTCAAATGCGGATTCTGGAGTTGGAGGACACTCTCAAGTCCGTCGAAGCAGAGCTTAACTCCAAATCCCAGTCTCTTGATAGTCTCATCACCACCTCCGATGGGCTGCGATTACAAATCGATGCATTAGAAGCTGATCTCGAAAAATCGGCGTCCTTCTCCAAGGACGTGGAAGACGAGCGAGATAGGGCGGTCGACCATGCTCGCGAGGCGAATAATGCACAATCAGCAGCCGAAGCGCGTATTCAGGCTTTAGAGGACGAACTCACAGTCAAATCCCAAGCAGTTGAAACTCTCACACTGATACCAACTGAATGCAGTCGCAAATTGACTCTCTGACAACAGATTTCCTTGACTCTACCATCAACTCCAAGTCCTTGGAAGCAGAGCGTGATAGAGTACAATTCCATGTGCGCGAGTTGGACGATGCTCAGATGACAACAAAGGCGCGCGTTCAGGAGCTGGAAAATAGTCTCATCTCCACCAAAGACGAACTTAGCTCCAAAGTGGAAGCGCTCGTCGTTCTCACAGCCAACTCTGGGACGTTACAATCCAAAATCAACGCTCTGACTATCGATCTCCGCAACTCCGCCGCCGCCTCGACGAATCTCGAGGAATAGCGCGACCAAGCGCAACTTCGTGCAAGCGAATTGGAAATCGCACATACGACGGCCATGGCCTGCATTCATGAGCTGAGCTCCAAAATTCGGGAGAATAGGGTAGTTCAATGATGACCACGTCATCGGCCATGCGGAGAACGAGTAGATGCAGCGAAGGAGGTTGATGAATACCAATGGTATGAGTGTCGCTGTCCAATTTTCATGTGAATTCGTCCTCCATCACAACGATCTACATATCCTATCTCCCATTTACACCAGCAAGCTTGATGTTGCGCTACCAGCACCGGCGCCCCAATGGTCACATACCTTACATCCTCTTTACGCCTATTTTCCCCTCCTCCACGTCACATCTCGCTTCTACATCCCCTACACTTTCACGAGTTAAGGATGCGTACGCGGTGCGGATTTACAGCGAATACATGCGCTCGAAGTACTACATACGAACGCAGGAACGGTGATTAAGGGCGTCGGATCCTGTTCGAGTCTTGCTCCCCACCACAGAGTGCTGGCATGGACCATTCATCCCCGCGATCCTATCGTGAAAGATACTTTTGGTTCCGGTCTACGCTGTATTGCGTCAGATGATCGTCGAACGATGGGCTCGAACGCATCCATCCTCTGGATCGAACGGCACTATGGAGGGAAGTAAGCTGTAGCTCACGCTCGGGTATTGCGGGCGAGAATTGGGCATCAAGATATCAACATTGAGGTATGGAACGTACCATGGATGGTCGGCGGTCGTAGGGTCTGACGAGCGACAGAATCTTCAACATTGGACAACTATGGGTCCGAGGCTCATTGATCGGGGTGAACTTTGATGATAAGGTGACGCGAAGGATGTTCCTCTGAGCTCCAGGATGTACTGACGCGTTTGCGCGTGGGCGTCGAAAATGTGTATGTCCTTTTCTCACCTTGATACCCATCCGAAGATTGCTAATTCGAAATTGATGGTGCAGATATGCTCTAAGCGTTGGTATTTGAGCCGTGTCGTGTGAGTCGTCGAGGTTCGAAGGGCATGTTACGAGGTTAGTTGGGGGACAAAAGAGACAATGTTCGTTGAAATTGCTTTCATATTGATATCGTCTTCAATCTGATGATAAACTTCCAAATATTCTACAGTGTCATAGGCCCTATTCTACGAATTAGCAGCTGATGTATTCGACCATGATCTTGAAATGTATCCTCGATTTGGAGAGAAACTTTGCTCGACGAATATAAGAGTCACCCCACAACTATGCGGGAATCACAGCTCACAGCTCGAGGTGTTTGAAAGATTTATGGATAATCGAAGCTGAACTCTTATTTGATTGTCCGATAGCCAAAAGGGTACAAGTACATTCCTAGTCTATCTTGTTCGATAGCTACTTTAAACGGAACTTCTAAAAAGATTGTCGTCAGACTGAAGCACATATACGAGAGAAATTTGTGACATACACTTCGCCCCAATTTAAAAATCCACTGTGTTTCCTGTTTTCTGAGTTCCCAAACAAACTATGTTCTAATTGGCTTCGGTATATCCGGATGGTTTCCGGATGGGAGGATCGGACGGACGGTCTTAGATGTATATACGCTCATATGCAGAGAAGAAAGGAGCTGTCTGAATATAGTCTCCATGTCGTCCATTCTTACGCTCAGGGTCATTTTCGAATGCGTATGTTCGTTGTAAGTAAATGAGGCGGTCGAGCCTTTCGGCGTAGCAGAAGGGATGAGTAAAAAATAAGACAGAGGAAGGGATTTGAGGTGGTAAGGAGTCTACGGCAGGGGTGGCGTGATTTTGAATTCGCGAGTAAAGCTTTCCGGTTAGCGAAGAATGCGGACGTAGAACTGATGGAAATGCAAATAGTGCTAAAATGGTGGAGGGCTGTTAACCACAACAAGAGGCATTCAACGAAAGAGTGAACCCATGAGAGTACGGGTGATTATGCGGTCGACGCGAAGAATTGGTGCGAAGCACGTTGCGCCAGTGCAGGTGTGCGCGTGTTGATGACCCGCGTTATTGGAGTGTCCAGGCGGAAGGAGGGGACGGTAGATGGAAGTAGAATGGTACAAATTCTAACGGACGGCCCAGTATAAGGGCGCATAGGCGTCAGCGGGGTCATCTATGGAAGGATTCGAGGGATATCTACAACAAGAATGAGATTGAATAATTGGGAAGACCAATCACGACCAATGACACATACGAATTCGTTAGCGACGTGCATTAAATCCAATACCCCATCTTCCACCCCGACGATTCCCCAGTCATTGCCTCAAACGGAAGATCTCCAACCAGCGTCAGTCACCGCTCAGAAGCATAGAGCGATTGGAAATTTTCTTCAGTGACTGAAGCGCTGAAGTGGGACGCGTGGACGGAGCACGCGGGGCGAGGTCGGGAAATGCCGGCTGCTAGGCAATGTGCGCCAAGGCCATCCCTCTTTTACTCTTTCTACACTCTGCTTGTATTCCTCGTTTTTCTTTCTCTCTTCTTTAAAGCTTTAACATTGTCAACTTTCAAACCTCAAGATGAAATCCCTCAACATTGCTTAGCGCAACCTCTTGGAATATGTAGGGTGAAGCACTGCCATTTCGTACCACGTTCGATGTGCTTGCTTGCAAGTCGCATTGATCAGTTTCGGGCACGGAGGCTCTGGCGTACTGGTAGTGCTATTGGGACCCAGAAGGATTTTTTGTACGTTGAACTGCTCTGTGCATCCTTGTGTGTATCCCTAACCAATCTCTTATATCTCCAGCGCCGCTGTGCTGTCATCCGAACTACCTCTCGACCCGTCTGCCCTTTCCCTCTCATCGGGGGCTGTCGTGCAAAGACCAGCTCATTGCACCTTTGGACTCCGTTCAACCCTGCTCATTTTTTTGACTTCATGTCGCCAAACCTGCTTCGGCCTCCGGTGCACCATCATATTCGCTATTTTTCCTTAGACAATCTCTTCAGGCGTAACTGTGGTCAGATACAGTACTTTTTATCAGTGCGGCCGATGCAGCTTCCCTCTTGAAACCTTCCTACATGCATCCAATGCTCCTCTCTCCGCCCATATAGTCCTGTCAAGTACATCGTCGACACATTCATCGCTTGCTCATCACATCAACCACGTCATCCCTAGTACTCGCATACAATCTCCCTTACATTGGGATTTTCCAACCTTCCTCCATACTCGATGCCGTCTTCCATCTTTCTTCCATGTAACGATCCATATCCTATCTCCGCCATTCTTACCACAGCCATTATCACCCACTTTACCACCAGGAAACCCTACTCGTGAGCTCGATGTTTCGTTACCAGTACCGCATGAAGGTCTCATCTCCTAATCACCTCTTTTCGCCCTTCGGCCTCCTCCACGTCACATTTCGCTTATAAATGATCAATGCCTTCAAAAGCGAAGAATGTGCCTGCGATGCTATTATATGGTGATTATATGCGCCGGAAATCCTACGAACTTGACGATAATCGTATCAGTTATTGTTTCAGGTAGCCCTGCACTACACAGAGCTCGACACGTTTGCTGTTGCGATTTCATCCTGCAAAACTCTTAAAACTTCGGCCTACATTGCGACGCCTCCGGTGATCATTGTATCATGAACTCACCCACACATACGCTGGTTGATCCTATAAACTGAGTTATGCTGTTATTTTGCCTCGCGAGTGACAGTGGGGAGTGGAGTCTCAGGACACTGATTCTGAGAACGGGGGATGCAGTGGTTTGTTGATTGGGAAGAGGTGTGCCGTGCGACAAGTTGATGCGAAACATGTTGGTTTGGGACATCGGGAGTCGATTATGCGTGTGCATTTTCTACTTTTATTCGTTTGAATCTTACTGAGTAGCCCCCGATATTGTAGATGCCCTATATTCTCTGTGCAGTGAATTGAGGTTTAATGATGTGGTATGAATCTGGTCGTGTTACTCTGGAGTAGAGGAGAAAAGGTACAATGGAATTTCATTGATATTGATATCGAAACTTCAATCTGATGATAATCCTCCAGATGAGTTAACTTGAGCGTTTGGTTGAGATGGAAGAGGGAATATTTGAATACCGATGTTGATTCAAATATTCCCAAGAGTGAAATAGAAATTTGTATGTAATTTTTATTGAACGAACGAGATGAGAACGAGAAACTTGGGTGAACAAGTTTCTCGTGTTGTGCCTAGGGCTTGCCCGGCTCCTCGAGTTTTGGATCTGCGGCCCGCTCGCGGGGTTCGCCAGGTCTAGGCCTGGGCACGCGATCCAAAGCGATTCTGAGTGAGGAAATGAGGAAACGGGGCAAGTCCTGAACGTCTGGGTAGCTGGGTTTTGGCAGAACGTGTGCCGAAAACCAACCAGCTGAACCGGACGCTGTAGGGGATGGAGGGAGGGTCGAAAAAATGAGTGGATGAGAACAGAGAACCTTTTTTCCGCGTAAGAGGAGATTTTGCGCGACAAGGACAGGCAGGATCAAATGCTGTCCTTATCGATGTGTTTGTACTTGTAACGTACAAACGCTATTAGGATCTCCTTCTTACGCCTGACGTTAACTTATCCTTAGATGGGCAAGTCTTCGACTTCGCCCATCGCGGAATATTTTAGAATTGTAGCAGCCGGGGTATTCTACTATCGTCTTCGAATATATATATAAGGAATCAACAGATGCATAGTTGAAAGTATAAATACAGGGCCCAATGTTGAGGCGTAGGTTTCATGAGGGTGGCGTGGCGAGAGGCTCTGAGATATAATGATAATGGTACGCCTCATGTTCAATCCAGTCTATGTTTAACGGCTCATGATTTACTTTCATCTTAATTTCGCCGAATCGCCTAGGTAAGTCACTTATACTGAGTTATCTTTGCTGTTCGTGTATCAAACATATCAGCAGCTCGCGATCTTTTTTAGCATCGAGCGACATCATTCCCATCTCATATTACGACGTTTCCTTTTTTCATGGTGTTCGCCCGACTAGTGTTTTCATCAGCTTCCCCAAGGCGCTCCATTTTCAATTCGACAGAGATTGTTTTTTTTTGCAATTTTAACTACTATGTTTATTGCTCAAGCTGTGTTATCTCGATTGGAGTATTAGTGTTAAACGACATCAATCTGGATGTGAGGTCCTTCAAATATCTGTCATTGGGTATGCTGCTTGAGTCTCCTCTCATCCTCCATGCCTCGTCTAATGTCATTCTGATTCTCTGCCCCTCCATAGACTACCTCCAATTGAAAGAAGAAACAGTATAAGAGAATCAATCTCACTTCTTAACCATCATTTGATGTATGATATGCGTAGACGGTACTCATCCTCCATTAACCATGAGCCGAGCAAACTCATTACAATGAAAAATGAAGGCCAGACTACGAATGCAAGTACATATTTATAGTTTTCTTGGGAGACTTGTAGTATGGATATACAAAGGAAAATCAGAGAGACTGTCGAAGTAGGTAAGAAACTGTGTTTCTGAATGTAAATTGACCACGATTGTAACCTACTTGGATAATCGACGTTCCTTGCGAACTGACTCCATGAGTTCTTCGGCCTCCTTAAATGCTGCCGCTGCTTCCTCTGTCCTTTCCAGCATTTTGTACACCTTGCCGAGTTGCTTGAGATCTGTTGCCTGCTCAGAGATCCACTGCGCTTTGCGATGGAGCTCAAGTGCATTGTGGAAGTTCTCGATCGCAAGATTGGTGGCGCCGCATTTGATGTGGAGTGTGCCAAGGCTACGTGTAATATTTCCTTGCTGGTACGTGCATGGAGATTTTTTTGCATAATCCATGGCAGAGTTCAACGCAGTTTGCGCCTCATCAAATTGTTCCTTGATAATCTGTAGATCCCCAAGGACCCAGAGTCGGCGCATTTCGGTTTCCAACCATATACCTAAATTCGGAATAGTTTTGACTGCTTGCTCCGCTTTGTCAAATTGGCCCGACTTGAGATACATGATTCCAAGGTGTGCTAAAACACTTGCTTGTCTTGACTGATCCTTGAATTTCTGATACAGCTGTAGTGCTGCATTGAGATAATGTTCAGCTTTGTCAAGGGAATCTCCACAGGTGTAGAGCCATCCAAGAGGGATCAAAACAAAGCCTGAATGGATTGGGTCTGAATCCATCTGACTATAAGGCACAAACAATGCCTCTGCTGCAGACAACTGGTCCAACTGGATGTAGACCTCTCCTAGATCACTAACAACTATAAGTTGATTTGTGAATTGCTTTTGGTGTTTGAAGATGGATAGAGCCTTCTCCAAAGCTTGTTGAGCATGCATGGGTCTGTCCATGTGAAGATAGATTTGGCTCAGCTGATGCAAAGCATTTCCTTCCCCCATTGCATAATTGGCTTTTTTGGCAATTTCCAATGCTTGATTGGCAAAATCTTCAGCATCAATTAGATTGCCATGGTATATGTGGATTAAAGCTAGAGATTTAGTGGCATTTGCCTGGCCAATAAGACGTTGACCCTGTTTATAGGCCTTCAGTGCACTTTTCAAATACATCTCTGCCTCTGGAAGTTGATTTCTAGCCAGGTATGTGATCCCAAGGGTATAGTGTGCATCTGCTTGTCCATGGGTATAATTTTCTGCAATGTAGAGTTTGAGACTTGTTTTCAATGCATCTTCAGCTTTGTCAAGCTCAGATGTTATACGGAATGCCTCTCCAAGGTTTCTCAATGTGCGGGCCTGGAAGATGATTTCCCCCATCTGCTGAAAGAGTTTTGCAGCTTCTTGGAAATGTTCAATAGCATGGATATAATCAGTCTCAACATAAAATAGCTTAGCTAAAAAGAAAAGACACTGAGCATGGAGGATTGGAATGTGCTGAGTCTTTGTAAGAGCTACTTGAAGGGTGTCTTTGGAATAATAGCCAATGTAGGTTGACCATGTTGACAAATATCCTAGTGCCTTAATCAACTTGGACAGATTCCAATTCTGAAATTCTGATAAAAAGAATTTTTGAAAGATGGCGTGTATGTTCCGAACCTCGGGGATGATTTGCCAATAGTTGACAGAATCACTTAAGTCACCCCGAGAAGTTACAAGAAGGTTCACATAGTAGCTAAGAGTTTTTGGAAAGGCATCCGCTATTTCTTGCTCAAGGAAATGATGGCAGAATAGTCTGATTGGTGATAGCATCTGGATTCGGAGGGATTTATCAGTATCAATGACTTGGACCAGAGCAACAGCACGCAGAGTTTCAATGATGGTGCGAATGGAAGAGACACCAAGGCAATTCTGCAAGCTCTCCAAGGCATCTCCTTTTGGAAATCCATCTGGAAGTAGCGAGAATGCAGCTAGTAAGAGTCGAGTTTCAGGATTTTTAGCCATTCGAAAACTGTTCACAGAGAGGGAAATGGAGCGGTCAAGATTGGATTGACGGTCGTCGCCAACATTAATGATCTGTGTAGAGTCTGTGGACCACCGTGTCCATAAAGACTCCGAGTCTTCGCCGTCTCGGAGAAGGGTGGCAACAAGGGTGATGGCGAGGGGAATGCCATCAATGGCTTTTAGAAGTCGAATTGTGAATTCGTCGATAGTATTCTCACTAGCAATTTTCGCTACAATGTCCTGAGCACCCTCGAGGGAAAGAGTGGAAAGAGGGAGTAAGAGTGGTTTAGACCATGCTACTTTCGATGGGCGCTGTTCGCCGCGAATAGTGATCATGAGCGATAAGTTGGGGATGTCGGAGATGGATTCCATTAGCTCTTCAACCTTGGTTCGGGTCTCAAATGGTTCCCAAGGTGTCTCGAAGTTATCGAGGCAAAGGAGCGTGATTGAAGTCTGGAGGATACGCCGTATAGATGTGAGCATTGCCGATGGGACAGCCTTGATTCCAAGCATTGTCCCTAGGCCTAGAAGAAGTGCGTCGGCATCTGACATACCCTCGCATGACAGGAAGTATCGCCCCTGGAAGCGCTCATCAATCATTGGGTCATGCAAAATTGTACGCGCTAATGTGGTCTTCCCGAATCCGCCACCCCCGAGAATTGCAATCCGAGTGGGTTCCTGATGTAAGAGAATTTTGAGCACTTGTTCCACCTGGACATCACGCTCAACTAAGAAGTGGGGCTTTGGTGGGAGAATATGGTTGATAGTGTCGGTTCCCCTGTGTATATATATCCATTGAAGGAATTTAACGAGAGAAGGCATAGTGTACGTACTCTGTATTTGCCTGTAGTTCAGCAATGGGAACAGTAAAGGTGGCTTGTTCCATGGTAATGTGGAATATGACATCCTGCATAAGACATTTGGATATGAGAATGAAAAGTAACAAATTATCAATAGGCGTACCAAGATAAGATCTGTCTTTAGCTCGTCAAGACGGCGGTCGTGTTCGTTCAACTCTTCCAATCCACGGTTAATAAGGCGGTTGAATCTAGAACGTGATTGATGTTTTTTAAGTGCCGTATGGACGTCAATGAGCGTCCTGATCATCAGATCAGTTTCCCGAGGCACGTCTTGAGCGCACATTGAACTATACCTTTCGTGTTCCATCAACTGCCCTTCCAACCTAGCGAGCTTATCGCGTTGATTGGACTTTGCAATCTCCGTCAACTTCTCAAATATCTTCTTCGCTATACGCATGACCTTGTCGATAATTTCGCTACAACGTTTCTTGTTAATCTTTAGTTCCTGGATGAGAGATCGTGAATCAGCGGTCACTCATGTATATATGTGAGTAATAATTTGATCGCAACATACATCTCTGACTTGGATGATTTGAAGGATGACCCCAGACAGCGACTTTATGTAGGGAACACCGTGTAACATCTCTCCGACCTCCTTCACAATGGCAAGGACGGTATCGGTGAGATGGATGCTTGTGTCAACTGCAGTAGCAGAGACTTGTGTGCTTTCTAGAGGGTTATCGGGGCGTATTAACCCGTTGGAGCTCATAATGGAGGTAAGGTCTCGCTGATGTGTGAATGGTTGGACGAAATATGTGGATACCAGGGGAGTGCTGTCCGGATTCGTGTTCGCACAGTTTGACAAGCACAGCTTGATACCGCATTTACTTCGCAGAATAGCTTTATTTTTATGTCTTACATACGAGTTGCGGGAATTCCAATAGAATTTCGGAGCTTTAATATTTGAAAGCGGAGCTGGAAGAATGTAGCTTGGTTCAACTTGATCAACAAATGGATAGTATCCTTCACCCTCTCCCTAAAATTTTCTCTGCGTATATTGTTAACCAACTTTTCATTCGTGGTGATAAAAGGAACTGAAATCCTCAATGAGTGTTCTATCTAGCGCATGTTCCAATAACTCCAGCCGTCATTCTCTTAGTCACCACTCGTGAATTTCGGCAAAGAATGTACCCCGCTATGCATATTAGTCGAGGCACATCTGGAGATAGAGGCGTTCTGTATGTCCGTGGATAGACTCGTCTTGCAGGAGATCTGCGTTTTGGGGCTAACAGAGACGCAGATGGTAACAATGGCAGGACGTCTATTCCTTTCGATGCTCCAAGACGCAATGTCGTATCGACATTCATCCCACCGACTTCTTCGAACATGCCTTAACCCCCTACCCCTCGACGGCGTAAATACGCCTTCATTCTAGTTTGAATGTTTGAGGACTCCTCAACTTGTCCAAATGAATTCGATTCCACGTCGTGTCCGCGGCGCTCAGATCCTTGGGTGGTGCTGGGAAGTGGGCACGATTCAGTGTTCGTTCATGGTGTCTTTCCTCCTAACCCATTCCTTCTCCCCAGCGCCAGTGCACGATAGCTACCATCGTACTCTCATCTCCCATTCTCACTCTTTCGGTAGCTCTGATTTGTCGCGTCATCTAACAGTGCGGTTATTTCTCCTCGCTTTTGTTGAGGTCCGAGCGCGACGGCGTGACTAGGAATGCAATGACGTGTCATTAAAAAGCCGCTCTCCACCTAAACAGATGCCTCATGTCGTGGCGTCTGTGACCCTTGTTCTTACCCATCAATTCTAATCCTTATTCTTTGTCGCCTCTTCAATTCGTCCACTTACTCAGAAGCTCGACGCACATTCGATCAATAATTATCCATTCCTTCGCATTACAAGTGCATTTGTCAAATTTGTATTTGGATTCCTTCGCAAATTCCTAATCTTCCGATGTTCGATTCAGAAGGACGACTCCGGACTTGTCGCTGGCATGCTGCACCGAATATATGCACTCAAATTTGTCGTCACCGGTGTGGAACCTATCGAAACGACTGTTTTCGTGTCGCGTCGCAAATGTAGCCGAGGAGACGTCGCCATCATCGTGTTCGAGTTCCTTGGGATCCAACGCGCTCCACGAAGAAATGAACTCGTAGGCTGAGTATTTCTATTACGTCGATGCTCGTAACACCATATATAAACCAATCCCTGACTACAGAAAGCCATTTTACTCGAGTTATCCTCTAGAAATATACGCTCTCTCTCTTTCGACGCCGACTTTGTACGAAGTGAAGTGGGGAATTTCGATGATATGTGGTTTGAGCGCTCAAGCTGCGCGAGAGGGTGTGGGGATATGAAGAGAGACAGAGAGAGTCCTTTGTAGGGATAAGATTTCCGAAGGATGGCTGAATGAGGCGTAGCGAGAGGCTGTAGGAGATGATTACGGAGGATGGTACGTCTAATTTCTCTCTGCTTTATTTTTTTCAGTGCGGCTTACTTTGGGTTATCGTGTTAGTTCAAGCTAATAGATGGTATAATTGTTGTCGACCTTCGGATACCTACTCGCTGCACAGGGACAGAGCTCGTCTGCTCCGGAATCTCCCACTCTTCGAACTACGAGCTTGCATGCATCCACGCTAGCCGAACGAGTATTTGGAATGGCGCACGGGCAACGGTTCAACCTCGAAAAGTCGATATTATTGCAGGATTCGGCTAGATGGTGCTCTTATGTTAACTGAAGGGGTAAAAGAAAGTCCACAAACGTTGTTGATATCGTTTGCCTTCTTAAATCCAGTCTTCGCATGCGCGATAGTGAGCTGATAAGATCTTCAATTAGGTCGCATTTTGCACACAGTAACGAAGAAGCCTACGTCAAGCAGCTTCAGCGCAATCCTGCAATCTTCTGCGCTCTGAGCTTGTCAGCGACCTCGTCAGCGGATTCGAAGTATGGTGTTGAATGTTGAATTATCCTTGAGCCGGCGGTGTGGAGCTGGATGCACGCTCAAACGATCAGCGCCTATACGCTGTCCGACGAATGCTCTGCATTGAGAGCGTGGAGAATCCATATTGACGACTACACGACCTCAATTCGTACTTGAACGACAATCCCGACAGAAGGAAGGAAGTCATGAAAACGGAAGGCTCCAGCGTCTTTGTGTTGTCATTGGCCTGCAATGCTTGCTCGTGAATGTTGGCCAGCTCGCAGCTGAAGATCTCGGGAATGATGAGGCCGTTGATGGAGGTGGGCGCGCGCCGCGGACTTGGAGCAGGATCGATGCCAGCGCCTCTGCTCGTGTGAGATTCTCGTCGACGAGATTTGCGTAAATCGCTACGAGTTTGACTATGGAAAGGTAGGTTGAATTCTGTTTGATTAGATTTAGCAGTGTCGATGAGGGGTTGGGTTGGTTGAACGCGGTTCGAAAAAGCTGTTCAGAGTTGGGAAAGGACATTTCGACTGGTGGTTATACTGTAGGAGCTGAGAATCTTGAATTTATTGTCCGTTGGATTGACCTTTACTGTTTTATAAACTGAGATTCCCTTGGACCACCGTCGATCGATACAAGGACTTACGCAGCATGTAGCCGTTAGAGACAAGCTGTGCGGAGGTGTCGAGGAGAATGTGGAGCACACGGACCGGAAATGCCGGCTTGGTGTAAGCGAAGCCTTGGTTGAAAATTCTCTTCCTCGTCTGTTGCACCTCCTCGTTTCTCCTCAACGCCACTTTCTCGCCTCTTCAACCGCGTTGACTTCCATGACTATTACTAAGAATGATACGCTGCTTATTTCTAGGCCTGTAACGACACAATTCGGTTCTACAAACGGAGTTTGATAGCGAACTCGTCGAGTCGGTATTCGGTGACATCAGGAGCTGGATGTGTATGGATAATGGTGTGTTCTACCCTTTTCCTCCTCTTGTTCCTTTCTAATCCACTCCGTGTATCTCTTCGGCTGCAGTGCCCAATGGCATTCGCGTTGTCACTCACATAGTGCTCCGATGCAAGCTGAATCTCGTCGTAGCTAACGCAATTATCACAGGCACCACCGATTCGCTCCTTAGTATTACGAATCTGCATTGGCGCGTCTAGTGTCGCAGACATCTCTACGCGCACCTATCACGTCCATATCCTCGGAGCCTTCTCCGCGCCCCGACTCCGTAGTAGCGCCATATCGATCTCACTGCGTCACCCTCCGATTCTTGCTTCACCTCCCAGCATGTTGTCCGCACCTCCCCATCTTTCTCCTACAGCTGCTCTACTTCTACCCACCACTCCTCCCTCCACCTGGGCAGTTCTTTTACGCACATCGTCAACACGCTTATCGTGTGGCTCTACAGGAACACCGCTTCTCATGATCCATTGCATCGGCCACGTCAACACTAAGGCAAGACCGTATCGTTGTCCATTTTTCGTATCAGTTCAATCTCCCTTCAACAATGGGCCGACCCATGTGTCGTATCTCTCTGAGTTACCGCAGCGCACCTCAACGACAGGAAACCTACAAGCTCGATGTTCCGCTATCAACACCGCCTCCCCAAGGTCGCATATTCTACCTCTACCACCTTCCCTTTGTACCCATTCGGCCCTCCTCCGCGTCATGATTCGCTTTCACGCGCTCTTCACTTTCACGAGCAATGGATGCACCGGCCATGATGAATATATGCGCTGAAGTAACTACGAACGAAAGAACGATACTCAATGGTATCGGAACGATCTCAAGTCTCGACTAGTTCACCACTGCACAGTGCCATGGACGATCCCCTCCCGCGATCCTATCGTGGCATGCATGCCTTTTTAACTCCGATCTACGCTGCGATACCTCGCTGATCATTGACTCGCGCCCACGTGGCACGCTCATACTTTCGTTCGTGGGTTGCGGAGGGGAGTTCGGCCTGGAGAATCGGACGTCAAATCTTTGCGAAGGGGGATACTGTGGCTCGTATATTGGGATGAGATGCTCTATATGACAAGATGGTGCGAAAGGTGTTCACATGGGACGTCGAATGCGTGTGTATCTGATCTTCATATTTATTTTATTCAACGATAATCAATTTCTGATGTTGCAGATACACTCAGGATTTTTGTCGTGCGTGTCGTTAAAGTTTGGGGGTGTATCACGAGGGTAAAAGAGACAGCGTAAGTCGAAATCTCTCTGATAGTGTCGGTGCTTCCATCTGACCATGATCCTCAAAGTATTATAGAAGCTACTGCATGATTAACATATTACGACAGAGGCTCTTAAAAATACTCTCGTCTTGAGCGCGAACTTCATTCGACGCGCATTGCCTTGACTGCGCGGCATTGGCTATATGGGGACAGTTAATTCAGCGCTGTCTGCTCCAACTGTATCCTGACCCGCACGCGTTCAGGTCGCTATACTTCTCCGGCCACTGGTACATTACCAACTCTGCTATTTATCTAAAAGATGCGATGGGCGCTTATCCGTCCATAGACTGGGATTGCCGTTAGAATGCTCGATAGCTTCGTGTAAGGTACCCTTCTACACCTCCTTTGTTCAACGACCTAACGCCCTATATTTCTATCCATTCAGCAAGATATCTCGTTGTCGCAATGTCAACATTGCGAGCAGTATCCAAATTCCTGGGCGGCCGCATTCGCGAGAGGCGAAGAGTAGATTCCACCAGTAACCTCGTTCCCGTCAACGCCCTCGGTTCCGCGAACGACGTTGTTCCGCAAGGCGCTCCCAAAAACCCGTGTTCAAATTGTCCAACGCTGTCTCTTCTAGCTTGGCCTCTTCACCTCTATCCACGCTCAAGTCTTGGAGGACCAAGACGGACTTCATCGAATCATCCTCGGATGACAATTCCGTGTTATGATCCCCCATATCTTCGAACGCTTTTCGATGAGAACCTTCCCTTTAATACAAATGCACTGTCAGGATCTGCAGAAACAAATGATGTGGAAGGAAAATTGCGCCAGTCCCAGATGCAAAATGCGGAACTCGATAGAGCGAAGAAACGTGCTCAAGATCCAGAACAGGAGCGGGATCGTGCCCTCATT
>MU155513.1:0-27741 GCA_015484465.1 Pholiota conissans
CTTACCATACCGCGTGTAAACCCGGGACACGGTCGAGTGGTCGACGTTCTCCTTGTTTGCGACTTCGCGATCAGTCAGTCCGAGGTCCTTGAGCTGGACAATGCGGGCTTTCTTGGTGGGGGTAGTAACCATGGCGAGAGGTATTGGGTTGGAGAAGGGGTATACAGATTACAGTAGGTGTAGGATGAACTAGACGAGGAGGAGATGAGAGTGGTTGACGCGTTGGCTGAATTCGGCAAAAGTCGTGCACCTGACCTGTTCAAATTCCCACGACGCGCTCGCCCCCACCCGCAAATCGTGTTTCGGTCGCTGTGTTTTTTAACTCGATACATGGTAGGTATACATAATATATAAATTATTTAAGTCTATGGTAAATACCTACAACAGGGCGAGATCGTCTTTCCGAAAGTGTGCTTGGTGCAAAACTTTTGCATAATCACTGTATATCCTATTTGATTGAGGAAGAATTTGCGAAATATGTATATAGAAAACAAAACTGTCAGAATGGTACAGACAAGCATCAACGAAATATGACAAGTCACGGAAGAAGAAAAGATGGTTCGAAAATGGGGTTTATACCAATCGACATGAAACTAGCTGCAATTGCACGAGCAACATCGCGTTCTTCGAGGCATCCTGGAATGAAGACCTCTCCTGATGCACACGAACTTAGTTTTCAAGGAGCTGGAGTGGTGAAAAGTTGTTCAGATTCGTACCTTCTGATATTGGATTGTCTTTTCCATCACAGTCATCCGAATCACTAAGCACAGTCAGAGGAGAAAGGCCACGGATTAACTCATCACCTGTATCCAAGTCAGAAGAGTCAGAATCAGGCGCAGGGGATTTGACGCGATAGCGCAAGAAAGCACTGCTGCCAGCAAAGACCCGAGTGTTGTCAATGTGGGAGGCGTATTTTGACGCTTTCGTTCTGTTCGGCGGAATTGGTTGCAGATCTCTGGGTATCACATTCCTGTTGAATCCCCAAATCCGCTGTGATTTACCAACGAAAGTTCGCTTCGTCTTTTCTGAAAGTTGCGGTCGTGCGTAGACGCGAGAGAACACCACAGAAGGAAGCTCGTCACCACCCTCAGCTGGTGCTGCAAAGGTTGTGCCTATCTTGCGACCGTCAAGGGAGTATATTGCGCCCCAATATTGCGCGTTCTGAGGAGGAACGGGGGCTGACTTGGGAGCCTTCACCGTCCTTTTCAGAGGGTTGCGCTGCGAAACTGATCCCAGATCAGTGCTCGATTCCGTTATCTCCATTTCGGGCGGCGAAGGAATCTTTTTCTTCTTTGGCTTCTTGAAACGGCATTGAGAGCAACTGCAGTAGTTATCGCAGAAAGGACAGGTCGCCTGTTCGCCATCCATATCAAAAACCTTGTCTTCATACCTTAGGTGATGTTTGAGATTTGATTGAGCACAGCAAGACAAATCGCACATACCGTAATTTCAGGCAACGAAAACAATACTTCTTACCGCAACGACAGAACCACTTGCGGATATAGCTCCGATTGCGGCATTGGTGACACATTAAGTATTCATCCGTTTGAGGCCAGATTCCTTGAGGTTCAAAAGGATTGCGTTTTGTGAGGGAACGGCCAGAGGCTTGCGCTGAATCAGCACCGATGGGAGCTTGTGTTGGTGGAAATTGGCGTCTTGTAGCAACAATAACATCACCCTCCGCGCCATCATCGCCGCCGTTGCTCCTTGGCGAAGACGGAGTGTATTCCGATGTGGTTTCATGTGCACTAAGACGCGGAAGGTCTGAAGTAGATGGGGTCGGAGACGGTGATGCCCCTAGCGCTTGCTGGGTTTCTTTGGATTCCGCGATGGTCTGCGAGAAAATTGTAGACGTTACCCCCTCGTCTTGTTCAGCGCTCACGTGGGAAGCAGGAGGCGATGGTGGCATCTGAAATATATCGTTGAATTCCAGAGCGAGATCAGCGTCTTCTTCGATGTTCGGTACTTGATAATCTTCTGGATCTCGATAGGTATCTTCATCCTGGAAAGACGGTTCCAACGAATGGCCTCCGAGCAGCATTGGATTGATAGTCTCGTAAGGATAAGGCTCTGGTTCAACGTTATGCTGGTCACCAGACCCGCTGAGGAGCACATCTTTACGGAGTGCGTTTGGAGCATGCGAAGATGTATAGGAATGTGGGTTGGTGGGTATTGAACCGAGGATTGTACCATCAATAAGTTGCGAAGGAGTTACGAAGATCTGTTGCTGCAAATGGATAATGTTAATAGTATTCGACTCAGTACTCGGCACCTGATGGAAGGACGAGATTTCATGAAGTAAGGCGCTCGAATTTGCCGCCGAGTTAAGAGATTGCTCTTCGAATGATAGTTTTGCAAGAGAGAGGGCCGGACGATAT
This sequence comes from Pholiota conissans, assembly GCA_015484465.1. NCBI lineage: Eukaryota > Fungi > Basidiomycota > Agaricomycetes > Agaricales > Strophariaceae > Pholiota > Pholiota conissans. The sequence continues at coordinate 2,379 of MU155513.1, forward strand.
ACGGATGTAGGAGAATCCCCAGGAGTGACAGCTTTTCGCTTGCCGAGAGCCTTTGCGGACGGAGTGATGGGCAATTCGAAAATATCGTTTATGAACGCAGCAGTAGGTGTTAGTGGCTGCACCTGAGAGTTTGTAGGTCGAGTAGGTGACACGGTTGAAGGAGTTGATAGAGCTGCGGCAGCGGAAGAACGTGGCCTTTTTGCAGATGGCCGCGTATTTTGTCTTCGTTTCTTCAGCTGTTCACCCAAATCGATCATAGGAGGCGGCAGCACCGCAGAGGGAGGTGCCGAAACACTGGGATTAGATTCTTGGCGAGTACCATTGGTGACAATTTCAACATCGTCATCATCATCATTGTCGTCGTGGTCGTGGTCGCTTTCATCGTCCTCTTCCCAAACCAAACGACCTCCCAAAGAAAACTCCGCTTCACAATCAGGCTCAGAAGCAGGTATCACCAACGAGCCTCGCCACGCATTCGCCTTCACTTTTTTACGCCCCTTACTGGCAGTCGACCACTGGTCGTCGAGATCCTGATAAGTGGGACCCAGACAACGGTGCCGTATATGACGTGTATTGTGGTACACTATACCGGGTAGCGTCTGCTTGATAGCGCCTAGAGTCAACAAGTAACGATCTTTTCCTGCAGTCTTCGGAGGACGGGCAGGCGGTTCTACGACTGAAACAGGTCGTTGGACTTTGGGTTTCGGTTTTATTTTCCTTTCCTCCTCCTGTTTCGCCTTTTCCTCGCGTCTACGTGTCAATCTTTCGTCCTCGTCAGACAATGTGAGGTCGATATCCACGGTAGTGACGCTTGGCTTTTTAGATACATTCGAACCCGTTTCCCAATCATCAACGTCGTTTGGTCGAATGCGCGGCTTCTTCGATACGCTCGAACTCGCTTCCCAATCGTCATCGTCGTTTCGTCGACGTTTTCGTTGTTGGACATTTCTTGACGCAGATATTGACTGTGAAGAAGGCCTAGAAGGTCCGGCAACTGAAGCTCTGGATTCCTGTCGCTTGGTTTCCTTCGTCGGTGGCCGTGGGGGTTGAGGTTTGAGGATTTTCTTCTTTTTCTGCGGTAAAGTCCCGACGGTATCGTTATGCTCAAACGAAGCTTGCATAGCACGCGCGAGATCGCTTTGTTCTTGGACTTGAGCTGGCCGTCGTTTTATCTTTTTAGGGGGTCGGGGTCGTACAAGGTAATCAGTCCGCGGTCGGCGCAGAGGTGGGAGAAGGACATATGTAAAAAGAGTCTTCGGACGTGACGATTTGCGTTTCTTCGGGGGTGGAGGGGTGAATAAGTCCTCCACTGCAACATATTTCTCGGAAGGAGGTGGCGTAAATAGTGAATCGATCTGCAGATAGACGGAGATATCAGATTTTCATTAATAGAAACTATCACGGAGATATGATAGATCTCACATTTTCTTCAGGATGTGGGCGCGAAGAAAAGTTCGACTGAATAGTAATGCCTCAAAAAAAAAAGATTGACGAGGTAAGTATGAACTTACGGGAATATTTTCTAGGATTATGACTTCGTCATCTTCGTCCGTCCCTTCTCCGTCAGCAGTGTGAACAGATACCGCGTCACGATGAGATTTCTCCGATACGGGAGAAGAAAGCTCAGATGGAAGGTGTATCGAAGAGAGGGGACTAAGCATTCGCATGCTCAGAATATTTGTTTGCGAGGGATTTGAAGATACTGGACTGCGGCGTCTTGAAAGGGCGGAATGCAGCGAAAAAGTCGGATTCGGGATGAACATTGGTTCTTCCTGCTCGGTTGTAACGGTACTTGAGTGTGTTTGGATATGTTTCGGTGAAAGATGAACCTAAAGAAATATTAGTTCAAGGATCACTGAAGAATAACGAATTTGTAGTCACAGTTGTGGGAATGGACAAGATATCTCGGTTCAGAGCAACCGCAGCAACATCGGAAGAGGTTTCAGAGGGAAGTTTATTTGAAATGCCGCGCTAACGAAAGAAATTAGAAAATAAAAGCTAGTTGCCAAGTCGTTATACACACATTCGATTGTGGTGGCTGCCGCGGGATATGTCCATCTTCGGCCACCCTAGCATGATTTTGGGGAACGAACGACGACTGTAGAGGCGCGTAGGAGTCTTGTACCATCAAGTTTTGCGTTTCGTATGACGCGTTTTTCTAAACTTAATGTAAGCAGAAATCAGAGTCCAGAAAAAAAGAAACATACAGCTGAGTGACCAGTCTCGGATGTCCATGGCATAACTTCGCCTTGCCCTTTCACAAAAGAATCCTGAGATGAACTAGACAGTCCTTCCATGTTATGTCTTTCTCCATTGAACCGAACGTCAAACCTAGATCCTCCTTCGATCGACGCGTCGTGCTGCTATCGCCGTTCACATGAGCAAAACGACTCTCAAGAAACGGAAACATACAGATCGTTTATCCATACCGCTTTCTTCTTTACCATGTTCTCCTCCGTAGATTGTGTTACCGATATTGTTTCCGGGTTGTGCAGAATGGTTGGAAGCTGAAGGCTGGAGGTTTGACGGCAAAGCATGAGCGCTTGTTTGACCGTTTGCGACCGTTTGTGGTTTTTCTTCGGATCCTCCTAAACTTCCGTCCCAGTTACTGAGAGTATAGCTCTTCATCATCTTCAAAGTGAATGTACGAGCAGAAGTCCATGAAGAAAGCGATGAAAAAAGCGGCCAACTTGGACAGTGGGCGAAAGACGCGGAAATAGGCCACGCCTCATCATGCATCAACATTGGTGTTTACGTAATGGCTCACTTTTCGACAAATTAACCTTTGCCCAATCTTTGTCCCAACGTTGTCCTTCGAATTTGACAAAGCTCTTTCGGGCTTTGGACTTCAGGTCTCCGGTAAATGCAAAAGGACAATATTTGAAGCTTGATCCTGTATTTTTAAAGTGATCACTGGCACTCTTGACCCTCTTCAATCACAATCGTCGTGTAGATTAGAATAGGCGCCAAGACGGAGTCATACTTAGATTCGGATTTTTGGAAATATATCCGAAGGCTAAATACATTCATCTGTACTATGTACGCACTCTGCATAAGGTCATGGATATAATTTTACTTCCACTGGAGCGACCAGGGCTGATTCAAATCTGCATTGATCCCCTGTACCACCAATTTAGCCGGCGGGGCAGCATACGTCCAATTACCAACTTTTCGTCCATTGAATGAAACAGAAGATGGTCGAGCACCGACTCCCAAGACGGTAATGTTCGCTAATTTCTGCGCGACGCGGAAGCTTCCTTTGACGCTGCCTGAAACCGCGTTCTTTGTCGCAGAGAAGGTAAGAACGCGGCTAGGACCAGGAGGGAAGCTTATCCCATCGTCGATGTAGGCGGATCCATGGGCTAAGCCTTGCGAGGTTTGCGAAACGAGCAGAGAGTAGGGACCTTGACGGGTCTCTTCGATCGTGTATCTCGGCTGCGCATGCAAAAGGATAGCAGAGCCATCCCGAATATGAACGTTGATATGTCCCAGAGCCGCAGACAGCGAAGTCAGGGTTCCTGGTGTACTCTTGACGACAGCGTGCGTGTACCAATCGCGCCAAACAACGCTACCTCGTCCAGGGAATATTCCTATTTAACAAAAGATAGCAATATTAATCGCAATTGCCATCAAAAAAATAAAAGGTTAAATGACTGACCTGATACAGTCGTGGCATTTGGTTCCAAAACCGGAGTAATGAGGATATCGCGACCGACTAAGAATTGTGAATCAATGCCAAACAGTTCCGGCTCGTTAGGAAATTCAAAAAATAAGGCCCTTACGGGCGGCGTGCCGCTCGTAGAAGAGTTCGCGAAAAGGGTATACTGCAAGTTAGCGTGACAAGGTTTAGATTTCTGCAATATTAATTAGGCCAACGCGACTACTCACCCAATAGGGTAGCAAGGAGTAGCGTACGCCAATCGCCGTACGCGACGCTTCAGCGACGCTCTCCCACCTGTACGGCTCCTGCGAAATCGCTCCCATAACATTATGATTGCGGAAGAAAGGCGTGAACGCAGCGAGCTGCATCCATCGATTGCAGAGTTCTTCATCAGTATTTTGATCTAACAACCCGCGAATGGTTAATTAACCACCCATCTTCGGATGAAACACTCCAGAGAAGCAGGACGCACTAAAACCACAAGCATCCGCGCCGACAAAGGGAATCTGGAAGATTTGGAACTGCAACACGCCCTGAAATTGGAAGTGTCAACAATGGGAAGAAGCAGAGAAAAGGGCGAGCCAGTTTGGAATGGAACGTACGGCGATGCTATATCGGAGATACGACCATAAACTGAAGTTATCGCCCAACTGTGATACAGCAAGTGTGACTAGGTCAGCATGTGGCAGAACTTGAAAAACTGTTCGCGCCCACCCAGTGTCCGGTCCAACGTCCCGAGGAAGGAAAGGTCGATCGGCTGATCATAAATGGTCGTTTGTTGGGAATGATATCTTGGAGCGCGAGATGTGTCGCTTTTTCTTCCATCAGACCCCAGAGATTGTGGACGTCGAGTTCGACTTGGCCACCGGCGTGAGAGGCATTCGTGGCTAGTGCATGAATTGATAGCCGTCCATTTCCTGAGGCACCAGATGCTCAAGTCGCGTACAGAGAAATGAACGGGTAAAGAGACTAACCATTGTGAATTGCATAGGGTGGCGTATTCAGATCGACGCCCTGTTGTTTACCTGCTCCTAAGCCTCGTTGATGAAGAGACGAGTTCGTAGCATCGAGTTGGCATGTCAATGCTCCGTCGACTGTGACGTTTCCACTAGGACCAGAGATCGACGGGTTATAACTACAGAGCTTTGATATCAGTCCAAAGAATCACCGTATGTAACATTTAACAATGAACGGTACCATTCTGGATAAGCTACAAAAATAGATCAGCCAAATTGTGATACCACACTTCAAAGGCAACATACCTGAGACCAAATTGCCCGGTTGGCCCGGCAAAAGGAAGGGTGGGCTGGTGTTCGATAGATCAGCACCTGTACCGCTGAAGACAAATACAGACGTTGATTAGATCGCGAGAAGCATCACAAATGGGAGCAAGCCAACCAAGATCCATCACAAAATGAGCTCGCCTCGTTCATATCAAGCCAAATCCCAGAGAACTCGACCCCAGATGCACTCCAATTTCGGAAGGCTTCTGTCCACCAAGTTTCCGCGTTCTTCTGGAACCAATCTGGAAATACCTTTGTTGATATGCTAGATGTCAGAGGCGTAGACTCGATTTCGAGTAGAAGAACCAACGCACTGTATATCCCGGCCAGACTTGCCCGATATATTCTGTTCCATCTGGGTTGGTAATGAAAACCCCTCTAAAAGGGTAGAGGAGGCGTCAGGATACTAGTTCATTTATAATAACGGAAGCTTAAGAAAAAAACGGGGTTTTAGTTATCACGTACTCTTCGACACCTTTGGTGTAAACGTCATACTGAAGGGAGATGTTGGAAGTAGTTTTGAGCAACTCTAAAGTGTGTCTGAATTTAAGGTTACGCACGATATCGGTAGCATTAATTTGCTTCGCGATTGCAGCATCAACAATGGGGATGTCTTGTGACGATACTTTAGAACTGATATCACAACTCCGTGCTTTCAAAGCAGCGAACTCACAATGTTGATTGTTCGCGGACTGATGTGATGTGTTAACCAAGCGAGGAAAGACTAAATTTAGAGACACCACCCACCAGTTCTCGTATAAAGCTTCTGACATCGTCAGCTGGAAAATTAACAGGATCCGTAGTAAAATCACGGAAGGCATGATACAGATCGATGTCATTCCACATAACTGAGACAAAGTTAAATCCAAGAAAAATCGCCAGAAAAAGCAACGGTTGTGATACGTACCCTCCAATGGGATGTTGGCTTCGCGCATCCTGGTCACCTGTTCACGCGTCTCAGCGATATCTTTGTAGCCCCATCTGTCCAAACGTCGCGGTTAATTATTGACGACAGAGCGCAAAAGGATGACAGATGACAGACCGGCAGAGATGGAAACCGAATCCCCAAGCAGGCTGCCAGGTAGGGAGGCCAACGAGAGCACCATACTGCTCAATAACGGCATTCGGGTTCGGTCCTGAAAAGAAGTAAAAGTCGAACGTTCCTCCTATCATCCGGTACTCGATTAAGGATGTGTTGGAGTTCGGAGGCGTCAAAAGCAAGATATCTCCACCCGCGGCACTGTGGGCGCATCAAACCACAGGAATGAATTGGATTGCTGTGAATCCGCGTACCTGAGCAGAAATACCCCATGAGATTGAGATGTGTTGGATTTTGGGTCGAATCGATGCTCCAAATATATGGGATGAGAACCGTAGCTGAAAAAACCTTGGGTCAATAAACACCATCACGTGAGGAACACGACTCACAGGTTCTCGTCGACAGGATCTGCTATGTCGCGCGCCCACATCGTTTGGATGGTTCCAGGACCCGAGGTACCAACATCGCGGCGTAAACCTGAGCTTGCAACGACCTCGCCGAGGCCGTAGATGTTCGTGTCCAAAGGCAGTACAGAAGCCAACTATTCTTTTTGAGTGGGTGTCCAACGATGTCATACAGCAGATGGCTTACCTGGAGATACTGGTCTTCAAAAACAAGAGGGAACCCATTCAAAGCTGTTGAGTTGTCGTCCAGAATTACAGGTGGGATTGGCGTCTCTGGGAACGAAGAAATCCGCGTATCAAACAGAGGCGCAGCGTGCGGCTGAGAACGACGAGTAATCCAAAAGGCGAAAGGCGAAGATTCATAGTTGAATACTAGATCTGATGTGCTCTTGAAAGACTTCGTAGGCGCCGGTGGACGTTCGACAACTGATTGAGGGATCGTGTACTGTTTGTTGGCTGTGTCAAAAATATTGACGTGGAGGCTGCAGGTGACGTAAGGACGAGGTACGGCCGTGGAGTAAATTTTGTTCGCACCGAGTGTTTGTTTCGTAAGTCACTTGGATGGTGAGGTCTTTTGCATCATGTCCGAAAGCGTTGCATGCCGTTTGAGCAAGGCTTAGCTGAGCTGTAAGTCCGATGTTACTCTGTTTGACTGAGCGAAGGTTATAGCCTGCAAAACACCGTCACTTAGCATGTTCGCTTTACAAAAATATCTCTCCATACCTGAACACTTTGAAACGTCGAGACTTGGAGGGCTCGTTGCTTCAGTTGGCACTGGAAATTGTTCAGTGGAAGATGGGGTTGGCGGTACAGCGTACACAAAGCCGAGGAATACAAGGATTCCGCATGCAAATAATCGCATACGAAGAGTCAACATTCTGGGGGGAAAGAATGGCGGTTCTCGAGGCTTCTGGGTTCGTTAGCACAACTTATGTGAGTCTGAGCTATCGTCCTAACATATGCGTAAAGTATCACCTGGTCATCCCCTTCGCTAATTTTGAGAAGTGGCCGCATGGCCCCAAAGTTCGCGGAGCTGTCGAGCTTCTTTCCCATCCTACCACCGTCTGCAAAGGAGCATGATGATATACTGGTTAGTTCAAGATATGTAAGTATCGTTCTGAAGGCGCACTAATGAGAATCTTGAGGTAGATATATACCCTGATCCTTTGGTAAATGGAAACAATAGCATTGACCGCCTCGTTGCCATTACAATGAACCACGGTCACGGCCAAAGCTCCGTGTTGGGGACAGCGGTTGGCAAGTTGTTGGTAAGACTAGACATTGAAAGAGAACCTTTCTTCTAAAATGCCGAAATAATAGAAAAGTCAGCATGATTTGCCTCTGTCAAACGGACAAAACCACGCACATTATTGGTTTCCTACTCCAAGAACGTTTCACTTAGTCTCGGTGCCAGCCTCTCTTAGCATTCCCTTTTCGTCGAGCCTTCCTACTCCAAGAACGTTTCACTGAGACTCCAGAGCGCTCTGAATGTGACACATCACGTGTCTACAGGACACGATCGTCACAATGTCACATGCTGTGCGCGGAAGTTCAACGCCTTTTGTTCTCTTTTGCCGCCATTGAAAGAGCAGATCCAATTTATTACGCTTCTACCTCTCCAAAAAGACTCATATCAGCATTACCTTACTCTTTGTTTTCTCCTGAAGGCATGACCAGAAGAAGACGGTCCTCAATTGACATCGACTTGGCACTCATCAATGTCCAACTCTTGAATTTGGGACGCAAGTCGGACGATTTCCAAAGGATCATTGATGACCTCCAGAGGATGAAGGATGAGATAGACATTGAAAGGAAAAGCCTCTCAGCCAAGCAAAGCGAGCTTCAGGCGGCCAAGGAACCCATAAACTGGCTGCCCACCGAATTGCTCATCCAGATTTTTGTAACTCTCGCAGAATCCGAGCTCGACAGACGGGATTCTACTTATAGGCCATCGCTCGTTATCTCGCATACATGTGCAAAATGGAGGGCAATTGCACTCGGTACGCCAGAGTTATGGTCGCGTGTCATTCTTCACGGATTCCGCAAGCACGAGTTAGGCCAGTTGTACCTCACCCGCTCGGGACGGTCTCCTCTAGAAATCGACTACTGCACAGCACCGGACACTTTTCCAACAACAGAATGTCTTCAGGTGGCGGATCTAGTGGTCAGGTCGAAACCACATTTCGCTCGACTTACAACGCTTTCCATGCAAACCAAGGCTGCCATTCCTCTGGTGTATCTTCTCCCCACACTCAATGACCATTCAAAGACACTTCCGCAACTGCGAAACCTTACTCTCGCCATTCTCACTGCCAATCCTACCTTCTTTGAGGTCCCCACCTTCCTAGAGCGCGAAGTAGATGTAGTGAAGGAGTTGGGTTCACTCGACAAGGTCGCTACGAGCTCCAGTCGCCTTCTCCATCTCAAAGTCGAGCAGCTTCCTCTGTTCAATCTTTCGGTTAATTTTGTCGCAAATCTGAGATCATTAGAGCTGAGCTTTTCGCCGCGGAAAACAGGCCTTACGAGGCACTATTATTTCCTCAAGATGTCGACCCTCTGTCGTTTCCTCGCCTTTACGCCTCTTCTAGAAGAACTGATTCTTGTGGACACAGTTCCATATTTCGATATCACCCTTCGACTAGAGGACGCACCTGCGGCGAGCAATGTGGACCCTCCCTTAATCGAGATGCAGCCGGTTAAACTCGATCACTTGAAAAGCATGGACTGGACTTACCCATTTCCTACCGATGTCCATCGCCTTTTCTCCATGATCGAGACGCCTGAATTAGAAAAATTAGATCTCTGGGTCGAAGATTCCCGCAGTAAACGCCACGACTCACTCCTCGCTTACCCGGTCGTCTCTTCGCCACACAAATTTACGCGGGGTGTCATAACCTTTCCATCACTGCGCGATCTCAGCTTGCAGTGCGACGGCGAGGATACCACGGCGTACGTGTTGCGAAAGCTTAACGTCCCAGCACTCCAGAAGATGGAGTTCACAAATTTCGATCCATCGGCGCCAAAGGGCGCTGATGAAGCGTCTTCCTTGCCCACCTTTCCGCGACTAGAATCCATCTTTCGCGATCCCCGCTTATTACATCTCACGCATCTCACACTCTCGCATTACAAAATTTCTTGTGAGCTGGGGCGCGTGGATGCTCTGCTTGGGTATATGCCAGTTCTCACTTCGCTTTCTTTCGATTCCTGTTTGGGATTGGGAGTAATGTTGGATGGTTTGAAGGAGACATTTGTCGGAACCATTAAGGGCGGGGGAGTGGGAGGCCGATCAAGACGTGGCGTCAAGGTTTGTCCTAGACTCGACTCGTTGTCTTTTTGGGGCTGTCAGGATCTCGACTGCGCAAGTTTGCGTGCAGTTATTCTCTCCAGGAACAGAAGCATCGATGGCTTCGAAGAGGACAACACCCACAGCGAACAGGGTGCTCTGGCCGCAGTACCGGATGGAGCAACGCGCGGTGTCACGAGGGAGGCTCGCGAAGGGAATGCGAGCGGTGGTCAGACGACAGAAGATGCCCGAATGGGAAGGAAGATTAAACCACTGAGGTCGGTACGCCGTCATAGACCCGATATGGGGCAGGTAGGCGCAGACGTGCCGTCAACCATCGCTGCAACAATCATCACCAAGGAGGAATCCTTCACACCTGCGCATATTAGCTTTGTGCGAGTAGTGAACTGTGAGGCGATGGAAAAAGAAGAGGTCATGAGCTTCAGGGACCTTGGGGTAGTAGATGTCATCTGGACCAGTTCGGGTTAGATATTTGTTTGACAGTTTGGAACCTGAAAGAACCTTTCACCTAATCGGAAAACCGTGTACGCAGGATAGACACAAGGATAATGATGATGAGGGATTTCGTCCCCGTTTTTCCCAGTTCTCGCCCGGCGTTGGTTACGAGGAGCTTCTTTTCGTCTCTAGAATTTTTTTAGTGCGGTATGTAATCCCGCCTTGGGGCAATCTTCCCACTCAATGTCGACCAGGCGAGGGTGAAAGATAGATATAATTGAGTTTGAACTTTGAGATCATGATGTATAAGCGTACGGGCTAAATCCGAGAAATGAAAGGGTTTCGTTTAGTACATAAGTACCAATAAACAAACGAGATACAGATATATTTAACTTGACACCAATGGGATACCTACACGATTTCCCAAACGCTGCCTTTGTCCATATGCATCCGCTTGGAACCAACGCGGTCGCGCATCAGCACAATGTCTCTCCTGTAAAAATACCACAAAGCACACTCACGTCTTTCCGAATTTCTATGTTTATCAAAGCGTTCAAGGCCCCCTACAAGGCAAGAGAAGAACAAGGACATGTGAGTACAATTCTCCGCCAACAGCGTCCAGGATGCGACGCCAAGAGCATAAAGGCTCACCTCCCCGGTCCAGCGTTCGATCTCCTCTACCTGCTGTGGCGTGATAAAATCCCGGGATTTACGAGAAGCAAAGACCATATGTATCGCAGCCGCCCTGATGACCGTGTTCGGCAGTACCAGCGGAGCAGTAAGGGTTTGTTGTGTGACACTGGACGTCGGGGCGATAATGGGCTTCACTGGCCCCGTGGTGAGGGGGGTGGCATCCTTCTTGCCCTTCGTGACGGTCCGGCCTGTCCAGCAGGCGGCGAGATGCATGAGATGAAAGCTTTCCATCTAGACACAGAGGCTTAGATTTTGGGCGTCCATATCATGGGCTGAAGACTGCCTACCTCTAGTGTCCCGAGGTTTTCGACCTTGCTCTCCAGATATTCGATCAGGTGCTCGTTATGGTCGGGGAAAGATGTCTGTCTCCCTTGGGACGAATAGAAGCTGGTAACCGACGTAATTTTAGGGCCCCATTTTCCAAAAGGACGAAGAACGGCCGACATACCTGTCTGCGGAAGCGTTAACCGTCCCGGTGACGATGGTCGAGTGGGAGGTCGGCGGCTTTGCGGTCTCAAGCGCCTTACGAATCTATCGGGTGGGTCGTTGACATATCCATCAGTAAATAGTGACGTTATACGTTAAAGGTAATAGCCTGCTCTCGCACCTCTTCGTAAAGTTGCTCGTCGGCGGAGACCTAAAGAATTCAAATTCAGGGAGAAATACTTCCAAAATAGGCATCATAACTAGACCCACAGGTTTACTGATGTGGTATGCAGGTTCATCATTGTTTTCTGGATTGACGAAATCGAAGTCGACATTCCGAGATATCGACACGCTGGCTTTTGGGACGACGATGGTACCAGGGGGAACATCCATCAGCGATCCACAGGATCCAAGCCTTTATTTTTATGTTCAGTGAGTTTCTTTTGTACACAAAAATCGCAGGAGTCGAGAACCTAATGATCATTAAGTCCCCGCTAACAGTCTCCCTGATTTCACGGACGAAGAAATCCATATTGGCACTTCCCATTCCGATGCTTACGATAGATATCGGGACGCCTTTGTATCGGCCTGTGATTGTCATAAACTGGCGCTCAGAGGAGAGCACAAAAAGCTTGGGTTGCGCATCTAGATGACTCGCGATTATGTTCGCTCTGGATGGCGTGCCCACAGTTATCTAGGTATGGCGGCGATTTCGGGGTCAGCGGTGGTTGCCAAGGACCTTTCCGAATAACTTCAATCCTCCTCACAATTCGATTGGCTACCTCCCCAGGGCGTACACCCAAGTGGTATACACGCTGGTCATCAGTCTTAGGAAAATCTAAAAGAATACGCAGAAGTTAATTTCAGACAAGCAACCTTTGACACAAAAGACGGCAGATGATGATCCAGCGATGATCCAGAAAAAGTTCGAGGTGTGAATGTGTCCCTGAACGCTGATGTTTTGGGTAAACGAGAAAAGACGTACTAGCATCGGTCAAAGTATCTTTCATGCTGAGGGTTCTGATCGGCGAGCGACTTGGGCAGTAGGGTTTAGTGAATGTCTGAAGGGTGCAGGGAGTTGGGTCTGATCTGGTATCTAATCTGCGTGACATTTGTGTGACAACGCGCCTCTCCCGACTCCATATGGATGTGTTACGCGCGCGTACAGGGGCGCATGCTAGTCCATACAGGTTGCCGCCTCAAACGTGCGTTGGCTACAAGACATAGGAGTTACAAAATAGGAGTTGGGGGACGAACTCTTCCTCAGCACCCTTCCTCTCATATATACATTGCTCCACTCCAAAAGTCCAAGATCGCTGCAGGATTTTTTGGAATGATTTAGAGTTATCCGCGAACAATATCGAGTTGTCCCATGACCTGATACGATCAAAAGATTCCAAACACATGGGCGAAAAAATCTGCATAAAAAATGCAAATGATGGAAATGACAGAGCGCGAAATCCAGAAGAAAAACGAAGATAGCATTCGTCATCGTTTATGTTCGCCCTGGGTCAAAATACGGCCATCGATAACGGGCAAACGAGGCGGAAAATCGCCATCGATGAAGCCCAAATGCCACAACACGTATGGCCTAGGGTCTGTCTGGGCACAGTGATGGATGTCTGTCGAAATCGATGAGCACTCATCGGGAATACGCGCTGCTAGAATATCATATGAACACCGGAGTGTGTGTTTGTAGCACTCGACCCCTCCTGAGCTGAAGTCCTGATTCCTGATCCAAATGGTGCGAATAGGGCGGTTTCTTTCGGATTGCCTTTTTTGGAAGCATGGCCCTTGCTCTTATCACCATCTGCTCCATTCGACAGATGCACGCCGGAAGATATGTCGCAGATGCTGGCATGTCGCTATACCCGTTCTGGGAAATAAAACGAATGGATAGCTCTCACCATGAGTCCTGACAGAGTGTATTGAATGCATTGGCTAAGGTGAACTTGGTCATCTTGGAAAGCCGACGAGCGCTAAAGTTTGTATTCTATTGGGGCGCTTAATTCGAACTTCAATCTGTCACCAATCTTAGTACTTTTATAGACCATGCATCTGATTTATCACTTCTTTTGCCCTGCATGATTGCTGGGATGACAATACACGGCGACGAAAGCTGATACGGAAACACCGAAATTCGAGGGTTATTAGACCTCCTTTAACAATCAGATTTCTACTCACGAATCCACCACGGTTGCCGTGTTCTCCACCAGCGCTTCGAATGTATCCTCTAAAGGTATCGGTCACTTACCAGCCAGAGCGTCCCAAACTAATGAGGTAACGCCAAAACTCATCTTGAACCCCAGCCGAGGAAGAACGCACTTTATGGACGCCAGCCAGCGAGCCTCGCAGCACGTTCTATGAAATTTCAGTATCTCTTTCGGCATTTTGGTTGCAAAGGTTTATCCCAAGAAGCTGCAAATGCGGTTGGAGCGCATAGATATTTAGAAGAAATCCTAACCTCTGGTATCCGTGATTCAAGCCCGTATTTCGTTCGATTCTGTGCCAAAAGTGCGCGCCACACGGCCTCCAAGTAAGCTGATGCGCCTGGAACCCGTTCGTTTTAAGATGTCTTCCTTCCGCGCCTGTGAAACGAGATAAAAGCTTTCGCCCGCAAAGAAGGGCTGACGGAGAAAGTAGAACTCGGAGAATCCGGTCGATATCTTTTTTGTCCCTTTCCCGAGCCGAAATCCTCAAATCCCCAGGTTTATGGGTAGACTAAGCGCAAGAACGCCGCCAGTCGGATCTAGTCGCCTGATAGTTTCACATCGAAGACGGTTAGTGAAGTAGGAAAACGGCTCAACGACAAATGGAAAACTAACGACAGCGCGCGATCGACAACAGGTGGATACATGAGCGCCACCCTTGACAACTGTCACTCATTGTTGATTCTACCAGGTGTATTTAGCCTGATTTAACGCTGTCGTTTCCGGCGTTGCGCAGAGAAAAGCGGAGAGAAATAGGTGGAGGAAGAAAGAGGGTTTCGATATGGTCTTTTCGGATCAGTGATGTCCACAAACCTGCATGATCATCAGGTGTCGTCTGCACCAAATATGACGACTGATATGATTCTAGGGTTGAGCCCCCAAGGTGAGCTCAACGAGCTTAACTGACATGAAGGATGCTGACTACAACAGAGGAGAGGGTCAAACGTATTCAAAGATCCCGATTCCCGCTACATTCGGAGCCGTGAACAATCCTGAAAGTCCACAGCCCCATATATCGCTGAGGTGGAGGCTGCATCGGGTGCTCACATGTCTCGGAAGACTTGTCTCACCCGGGTTCGCGTCCTGTGCAGAGCTTGGACCGCAGTGGCATTTTGACGCCCAGATCGTCATGAGCTGTAAGGATGATTGGGATCTCGATAGTTCAAAGTCCGCAGCACATTCGCGCTGATTGAAAAGTATTTTGATGTGTTTCCCTTACGACGGCGCCACAAAATACCTGGAAAAGACCGTGGAGGCAATCTTGATTCTTGAAACATCACGGGGGTCCCTTATTCGATCATTTGGGGTTTTGTGCGCTTGTGGATTCGTTTCTCTATTTGTTCATCTAGCCGCATGAGGAATCCCAAGTTCCGGACAACTGGGACGCGACGGTCTACTTACAGACTCTGGCGAAAATTCTCGGAAAAGATTCGACGACCTGGTAATCCGCTGTGTGCCTGTGAGCCAAAGGGTTCATCAGGCGGTGGTGTTATGCGCACTTCGAACCAGATCTATCCTCGTCGATCAAACTGGATTGTTTGCAAGAAGCCACCACCCTTCCTGGGATAATACGTCAACAAAACTGGAGTTGGGAAGAACAAAGGGGCATCCGTGGTCTGCTGGTAGCGAACAGCAAGCATACGGTTGTCCATAAACTCTGCTTGCTTCCGCTTTTCGTTCCGCCGCCCTTTACCTTTCTACTGCAGACTGAGACACCACCGATCATTGCGCACACCGCCCGACCCCTCACCGCTTCGCTTCAATCCTCCTCATCCCTCGATCTTATTCCAATTAACCACCAACGCTCTGTCTTGCGACTCAAAAATGAGCCGGTACAATAACTACGGTGTTTCACAACACGCGTCCAGTGCAGCTGGTACCAACAACTTCAATCCAAGCGTCCACATCGAAAAACACGAAGAGCAAACCTCGCAATCCGGGTCAGAGGACGGGAGTTACGCGCTTGGATATCCCGACACACCCAAAATTGAGGCGGACAGCGAAGGTGCGTGTGCTATTCTCTGTACAATCATCACTGACCTAGATGCTGCTGCAGATGACCCCAACGCCGCCTTGACGCTGCAAACGCTGAACGCAGACGGGACACCAAAACGCCCCATGAACGCCTTCATGATTTTCGCCCGTCGTCGCCGTCCTCAGGTATCTGCCGAGAACCAGGCGATGAGAACAGGGGAGATAAGCAAAATACTTAGCAAGGAGTGGGTGTCAATGCCACCGGTGAGTACCAAGCACGTCGCCCGCGCATCTGTCTGATGCTTTCGCAGTCAGAGAAGCAGTTCTACCTCGAGCAAGCAAAGCAATTAAAAGAAACATTCAACACACGATACCCAGACTATGTTTATCGACGGCGTCCCAACAACTCGAGGAAACGCCGACGTTCTGACGCTGGCTCGATGAGATCAGCTGATCAGGCACTTCCAGACGACGAGAGCGTCGACCTAGAGGCGTCGCCGACCGAGGGGGATGAACTACTCGACCCGACGCCACTAGCGTCCTATTCGCGCTCTCCTTACGCGATGTCGCAGGCGGCAGCGGCGGACCATGGAAAATATGGGCCACCGCACGCGCGCCCATCTGGTCACCAGGTATCATCAGATCCTTCATTTCGATCAAACGGTCAACACGAATCGCGATTGTCATACGGTGGCTCTGGCCATCCAGAGCGGATGGGCGCCACCATGGGCTCAAATACCTCACCGCGCCTGCCCATGGGGCATGACTCTCTCAACTACCCCTATGGGCAGCAGACAGGGAGCACAGCATCGCCTTCCCTCTTTGGGACTGACCATCCAGGGTGGCAGTCAAGGGTGGACAGAATGGGGCCTCCGTGGCTGGGGAGCCAGGAGTCTCGTCCGATTGGCGGAAGCCAGAAGCAGAGCCCGTTTTCGACGACAGCGTCTGGGAGCCCATGGTCTGGCTCTGATACCCCCGCAGGCGCCTCTGCAGGTTCTTCGCCCTCCAACAATTTCTTCCCCACTTTGAATACCCCATTTTATCCCGGCCAAGCACATGCGCCCCCGTTCCCGCAGAATATCTCCACGTCCCCTTCTGTGCCGTCGCACTCGTCCGAGTACGAGTCCCTGGGCCATATGCAGCACTCTGGTATGCCAAGGGACTTCGCTCCACGAGGATACCCTTCGCCGTCTTCTCTCCCATCTTCTTACCCAATATCTGGGAGAGGCAATATGCTCTACAGTCAACGAATCTTGCCACCTGTTCAGACAGGATACTCACACCCGTCCCAGGCGTCAGCCTCCTCAAGCTCCTCGGGCGGAAACCCACCGCCGGCGTTTTGGGCGAGGGATTGAATTTTTGGGATGCGAGGCAGGTAAGTCATGGAATCTAGGAAGAACCATTCTTGTTCTGGTTATACTCTTTCTCTTTTATATTGGGTCGGTGGTTTGGTATTACCATTTCGTTGTTGCATAAAGTATCCATTATATAATCACTAGGCCACATTCAATGCCCTCTATCAATCTTTTTGTCGATTTTTGATCTCTTGACCTGTTATCGTGAAGCCGTTTATCGCACGCGCATTTCTATGTAGGGCTGTAACAGCATTGCCCAATACAATTTTAATTGATTGTAGCTTCGCGGAAACTGAATTGAAAGGAGTTTCCAAGTGCCTTATCAATTCAAAAGGATCGACGAGACTCTAATAGACTCTAGTATTGTATTGTATTGAATTACTAGCCTTCGATCAAAATGCCGGCGGTATAGGTTACTCATCGACTGTATTATGTATGTTGTATACATAATTAATCAGATTGTAGATCCCGTTACACACCTATAGCCGAGGCCAGAAGGCAGGCTGAAGGGCCACACACCTTCCAGATTTATTCGAGCACCTAAGAACCCATCTCTGGAGACATTCGTTTGTCTTTCTGCACCGACGACGTTCTTAATCGATAACTGTCGCTTATATTCTTTTAGCGATCAAACTGAACCGATCAGTGGACAGCCTTACCCCACCTTTGAAGAGTCGAGGTATAGCTGGGATATTTACCTATCGAAAAAGGCATTTTAGGAGCAAGTCCATATTGATTTCCCACTTTGAATAGCATCGCGTGGGTACGCACCATTACCCCAGCTACACCGGTCTGCTTCCCCGGCTTCTTTCTGATTGATTTATATACTTAGGTGGTGGGACGAGCTACATACGCAGATACTTAGGTGATACTCAGATATAAATACTTTGGGGACGCTGCGAACACGTTCCACGAGTCAATAACATATCGTGCTTTCCACCAGATCGCGAGATACGTCGACAATGCCATGCATGCATGCATGCCACCACGCAGACCCCACGATCTGTTAGGATGTTTAAATTTAAGTCATCGACACCGACGTAGCCTGCGAGCGCTATTTCGCCTGCGGATAATTCGTCCAATCAAGAATGCTGGATTGGTAGTAGGAGAGAGTGAGCCTAATTTTGGAGGAGAGCTCGCCGCATCTTGACGTTTCTCAGCTCTGTACGTACGGGCCATATCCCGAACGGTGGTAAATATAAAGACAATGTTCGAGAGATAAGACATCCTTGATCTGAGGCTATTTTCAAGATATAGTGGGAGGATTTTACTACGGTAAGTATCAGTTTATAGTACGGATGTGACGAACGAAAGGTGCTCAACGAAGATCAAGAAACCACGGTAAAAGTATACCAGTTTCGTAAGTCAAAGCCCACGTTACATTATGCTTATGCCCCGCTATATTTTGTTGCGACACTTTGCACAGTTTGAGTTTCAGACAGCTTTTTTGAGAGCAGCAAAAAGAGAGAAGGAGAAGCGTTGTCCGGCGACCAAGGATGCCGCATTAGGTCCGGCAACGCGAGCACCCGGTAAACCGAGGTATCCTGTGATTACTTTCCCCACATATTTATCCTTCTACCATCACCACCTGAGCGTCTTCAAGAAACTTACGACGCGCTCAAGTACTCCCGCACAACAACCACATTCCCAGATTTGCATTATCATGTCTCCTTCTGCTCACGTAGTGCCAATCGTGGATTCCACTTCTGTTTTCAAGCCTGATATCTTCAAAGGGAAGGTACTCTTTTGCACAGGTGGAGGCTCCGGAATATGTCGTGGAATGACAGAAGCAATGGTACACATTCCTATATTTATTCTGGGGGAATCGTTATGTGAACCCTATTTTCACAACTAGATGCGTCATGGCGCAAATGCTGCCATCGTGGGGCGCAAGTATGTTCGTTCTTTTTTGAGGACAAATATCCATTTTCTGACCGTTTCCCATGAAATCATAGACTTGAGCGCTTGACGCAGGCTTCTAAGGAGCTGTCAGAGGTGACTGGTCAGGAATGTATACCCACTCAAGCCGATGTAAGATACCCAGCGCAACTCAAGGAGGCCGTTGCAAAAACCATCGCGAAGTTCGGCAGGATTGACTACGTCATCTGTGGTATGTTCGAATACCTCTGCAGCTTCGCTAACCCGTACCTAATGCGACCCAGGTGCTGCGGGTAACTTCCTGGTACCTATTTCTGGAATGTCAGAGAATGCGTTCAAGACTGTCATGGAGATCGACACCGTACGTCGACACTGTTTCTCTGCCATATACAACGGGATATTCACGCCGTATGGATCCTAGATCGGAACATTTAACACCATCAAGGCCACCATCGAGCATGTGCGCCGTTCCAAGGGTGCTTACATCCATGTCAGCGCGACGCTGCACTACAACGGTGAGTCGTTGACACATTGCTGTCAAAGTACCCATTCTCAGGTTCCGCAGGCATGCCTTTCCAGGCACATGTTTCCGCTGCAAAAGCCGGCGTCGACGCTCTTTCAGCCGTATTAGCAGTCGAGGAAGGTCCCAATGGAGTTCGTTCCAATGTCATTGCACCAGGACCCATTGCAGGTACCGAAGGCATGGATCGCCTCTCACCCAAAACCGACACCCCACGACAAGGTTATCCTTCTGGTCGCATGGGTGAAATTAGCGATATCGCAAACGCTACTGTCTTCCTGTTCAGCGACGCGGCTGCGTACATCACAGGCCAGGTTCTTCCTGTAGATGGCGGTGCAGTGCATCTGCAATCTAGCATGCTTCCCTATCCCCAGGCTGTATTGGATCCTCAGAGCATCCAACATATGATCAAAGCCAGGATGTAAATATCTACGGTCTGCGTGCTTTTAATATACTTCTGTTATACCCAGGCGCGAGTTTCCTTTCTAAGATGGCTCTTTTCCCGCCCATCGCGACCACGAGTCTTTCAGAACAGATATCCTCGCATGGGTGTGCAAAGGTGTGCGCCCAGCGTTTCTTCTCTTTCTCAGACTGCTCACCATTTATAAACCTCGGCCCTTGTACCGGTGGACGACAGCGACGCGTTGAACCAGCTCCAATCTATCTTGGGTGAAGATCAACGAGACCCAAGGCAATTGCGCAGAAGAGGTACGCCTAATCTTCGAACCCGACATAGCTCGAGATCAAGGATACTCCAGTTTCTGACCATGTCACCTCTGGCTTTTGATGCTCTAGGTCTATACCATGGTCTACAGAAGGATGACGGAGGGTCAGATACTCGTATACGTCCGTCTCGTGTGTTCTATCAAGGCGGCGAGTCCGCCCTCCAATCTGAACGATATCACTCCCCGACCCACCGATTGATATGAGAGACGCAACCTTGATATAGAATCCTGTATAGATCTCAATTTTGGAGACCTGACCAGACCATAAAGATGCAGAGGAAACTTCGAAGATGATGCCTTTAGATGGAACCCTTAAAACCACCACGCCCGACTCATGACCACCGAAAAGTCAATTTCATCCGCTGAATATTGGACATCTGCGCCTCCGACGTCCACATTCCCCGGGCATACTTTCCCCAGACGCGATGGTGCAATGCGCACGAAACGCCTCGAAGACGATCATCGGGAGAACCCGACACTTCCTCTTCTGAACTGCTGGCCGTCTGCCAACTGGTGACTAGGGCCTGCCATGCAAACCACGTTTTTACTGCATAGCCGGGACTGCGAGCCACGCGAGTAGAAGTATTTTTGAGTAATTAATGAGTCCGGCATTCCGAGAGTATTGAATGCGAAAGGATTTTATGGGACACGCCGATACGGCTATGTATGGTAGAATGGGAAACGGCGGTGCCCGACACCCCGAAAAATGTCCGAGCAATCGACATGGCGAAAAAATGTTATTTTTGAGACGAGGCTTCGTCGATTGCCTTCAGATAAGAATTCCGTAACCCTGCAAGTGTAAAGAAACACCCTGTCGATTGGAAAGAGTATCTTTTTCAGGCATGGTCTGCTGGTCTGCTTCGCTGTATTTAGAAAGGGAATGGGCTCATTTCAAAATATATTTTTTTCGTCTGGCATTCTCATTCGATGTCCAAGGACATCAAATGAAGTTATTGCAAACGAAACACACAAGTCAGCAGAGAATTTCTTCGATTCAACATCTTCTTACCGGTGACCCAGATGATACACTCAGCCGATTTGTTAAGAAGCCCCATGTTCTGAGATATGTCAACATTCCAAGGACAAACATCAGAAAGACGAACCAGAGCTGTGAGCTTGGGCTGGTTCAAAGTAAACTCTATCTCATGGAGAAAGATCCAGTTACCCATCCGCTATGAGTTGGCCAGTAAGAATTTGAAGATACGCCGGATTCCTCGACAAATCGGCGAAACGTCAAATCAGATGGTCTCATGGCCTACATTCTTGCTATAAGGAATTGCAGAATTTTGATACTGATTAGATACGATAAAAATGACTCAGTATAATAGAGAATCACTAAAGATAAGGTAGAACATTCGACCTACCGTTGATATATGGCAGAAAATAGGACGTGTCAGGCTAAAATTCAAGTTTCTTTGAGACGTGTCACCGCTACTCCTTGCGACGCGAATATGCAGTCGAAGCCGAAGTTATCGACACACGACCTATGCTTGGAGAAGTTTTAACTGAGAATTAGAAGACTCGAAGGCCTTCTAGTCTCTTGCATGGTGACAATAAAATACGCAAAACATATCATTCGATGTGGCAGAAGATCATTCGCGAGAAGTCTGAGTTCTGATAGACTTCGACGAATACGAGCAAACTGGGGTAGCATTCTTTCGAAATAAACAAAGAGAGTCAGCCGATGACAACTTCTCTGCAGAAGCTTGGTCCTAAGACCTTTCAAGTCTTTGTAAGGAGACTTTAGAAGGTCGAGTTGGCAGATATCATTGACAAAACTTGCACACTCATGATACCTTTTGAAAAAATTCTCCCGAGGCTTCCAGGCTGCCAGTTAAGATAAGGAGACATCAATGTTTACTTCTAACCACATATTTAGATATGAGTTTGATAGAACAAGCTAAAGGCTGGGACCCGGCCCACAGAAAATGAGCACAAGGTCGCTTTCATCACATTTCTTTGATTTCTTCAGGCATATATTGCCGAAGATCTCCCCGTTTTTGCAGTCCTTGCTCAAATAGCCCGCCCGTTCTTAAAAAATATAATTTTACTTGTAATTTATGCGATATGGAGACAGTTTTTCGCTTTCTTAGGGTCTTTCAGAGCTCTCAATATCGCAAGGCGCTTCATAGTGATCCAAAAATACGCGAATCCTATTTTTGGACTCGGCGGATTAAAATACCATTAACGACTCCGGATGTCCCGGAAGGGCCGAGAGGTCTGGGAGAGGGCGTTCGTCCTGCTGCTCTTCCTGATGCCTCCCATCATCTGTGGGGTTTCCTGCAACATTTACGTCAGTTTAAGCGCTGTTCTTCGATGAATCGATGTAGAGAAAGTCGTAACAGTATCATCAGCAGGTTACGGGATGGGCTTCTGAGTTTCGCCAGGTTGTTCTTGCCATTCCAGAACTCAGCGTTCTGTCATTGGCAAGACGTTGGTATCCTGTTCGGATTTTCCTTGCCCTCGATCTGCCAGTGCCAAGCCAGCATTCCAAACTTGGTCGATTGACCACATATTGCGCAGTTTGTGCCGGGGGCACCAATAATCATACACGAGGGTGCACGTGGTTATTCCAGAGGATTTCTCATGCCACCCAACCTTATCTGTATTGTTCGAGGACAAAATACGTCCATCCTTCTGTACCGCAGCTCTGCGTCTTCTGGTGTGTGGAGAAACTGGCCTTAAAAGACCCGACTTATTGTCTCCAACATTTTGACGACATAATCGGGTTCACATCCTCTTTGCGCATTCCCAGATTGTGAAATGTGACCGCGGCTGAGAGGAGGACGAAGCTGCTCGGAAGGGGAAGGAAGGGGAAGATCATCGAGATTCGCAGGTTGTCCAAGGTCCAGCGCTGGGGTCCAGCGATACTTGTGGGGCCAATCTAGAGGTGGTTCGAATGGGGCACATCAGAATAGTCGCTGGGAGGTGGGTCAGATGAATGTTTGACCCGTTCGTATGTTAGTTTGAGGATTTACAGGTGGAAGTAATACGGATGATTCCATGGAGGACCGTTAGGAAGAAAAAAAAGGGTAGCCTGCGCATGTGCAGCGGTAAAAAGGGAAGGTGCGTTTTCGCAAGTGGCACTTTCCGTAAATTCATACGACGCGAGACTACAGACGACGTGTACATACCAACAACTAGAAGAGCACACACTGACCGCTCATGTACATGCGGGATGGACGGGAAGCCAAACAACCGGCGTAACACGTCCATGTGGATTTTTCGGAGGCGTAGATCAAGGATCCGGCCTCGGATTCTGGTTCGCAAAAAAGAGATCTTCTACATATAGCAGCCATGAGGGCTAATCTGCAAGTCGAAGAAATCGGGATTGTACAATCAAGGGTTGCGCAAGGAATGACGAACCCGCTGAAAGACTTTGACATATCGTGTGCATAGAACGCGCTGATGGAGTGTCGAGCAGCTCTACCTCCGCGCTGCACGATGGCTCCTGTGAGTCCTCCCGCCGGGAATGCCTATGCGCGCTCGCGTACCCCAGGCCGTGTCTTGCGAGGTTGTGCAGGGCTGCGCGGCTGTCTGAACTCAAAACCTCGGTCTGCGGGGACAATCATATCCGCGGCTGCAAAACATGAAGGTCAAGGACGCTGGATGAAGCTGAAGAATCTATAGCCACATTATGATCATTATGATCGTTAGTTCGCGACGAGGACGAATTTCGGACGTACGATGTCAACCCAAGAATGCATCTAACGCGCGGACCGTGGAATATCGACGACACTTGCCCCAGAAAAAAGGAGCGCACCCGGAAACTCACGAACATCGCCGCTAAACATCAGGCTGTGTTGTATAGATATGCGAAGAGAAGCCTAGGCATGGAAGATGTCCACGACCGGCGTAATTCCATGATTTTGGGCGTAGGAGATAGATTGGAGACCTAGATATTGCAGGAGACTGTTGGGCGCCCGCGCCGTATTCCGGCGAAAAAAACAAAGGACAACTATGACTTCTTCAAGATGCTTTGACAACGTGCGCTTGCAAGATCGAATTCGTGATGTGAATAAATCGATATTAAGTAGTTTTATATAACAATACTTTATGGGGGGTGGGGTGGTGTTATAAAACGACGTTAAACGCTAAGCCTGACTTCAGCCGACAATGAGTCAGAACATCCCACATATTTCGATGGAGGTAAAACGCACCAACTGCCTCTAATGTCGCTCCCTGAGAAATCCCTCGACAACACACCACTGCCAGCTCATGCTGGGACCATTAAATCTCCCCAAGTGCGGATGGCGATGATGCCGCCCACGAAGACGCCTACGGCAGACGCAATGCTGATGTTTCCCGGTAGTTTTTCGGGCGCGAACACTTCTGTGCGCAAAAATCTGGAGAAAAACATAAGTCACCGATTTTTTTCAGGAAAATGGTCAAAGCTGGACACGTACTTGGAAAATGCGGATTCGTTGGAGTCATGTAAGCTCTTGTGGTCATGATGGGAATGTGTCAGGTATGATGGTTGCGCTGAAGGTGCTGAACGACGGGCCATGGTGGTTGGAAGTTTGAGAGAACGATGTTCGTTGCTTGTGACGACGTGCGGAGGTTGGCTTACATAATCCAGAATACCAACACCGTTCTTTCGACGTCAATGCTCCTCAATGGACTGGACCTTTGGAGCACTTGTTTCCGGCTAGCATGCATATTTTCATATGCACAATGCCACTGACTCAGGGCATGCGCCTTCGCCAAGGGAGCCCGAGCTTGTTGCGAGCATTCCTGGAAAATTGGTGGAAGGAATGATCCAATCACTGCATTACACAGACGTCGATGTGAGTCACTGCCTTGTTGAACACCGACTCGGGAGTTTGGGGGTTTTCTGAAAATGATTTCAACGTGCGTGAAGGGTTCTTGGAAGTTGCTTGTTGCTCATGCAGTTTTTATGCAAATATAGAGCAGCAGACATGTTATTTGCGAGAAAATCTGGGTGCTTCTACCTGCTCTTCTGGACGTATCGGCGACGACGACCGACAACCGTGCATTGAGAAATGCATAATGTGCGATCAGTAATGAAATCGAGTTGGTACTATTAGACATTGGACGAATGTCTGACACCGAGGCCAACCGAGGCCCACGGCACAGGCTGTGCTTCCTGGAATATTTGGAAGGTGATATGACCAGGGCACGCCTTTACCAGGGTCGTATCTGTTCGTTTTTTTAAAATTTGCAAGGTCATCGAGCTAGACAAGATTTAGCTCGAACGACTCTGCGAGTACACCACTCTCGCGCAAGGTCGCCCACGAGTTTCGTTTATTCTTGGATCTGACGTCAGGCCCAAAGGTTGGATATTTCTAATAGCCGCCGGAGAATGTCGGATTTGGGGCGTGGATCTTTTACCGGGGTCATGGAGCGGGGTGGTTTTGAAGTAGCGGGGAAGTAGCGTGCACCGTGTACGAGGTAGCGTTGCACCATCGCAGTCGTAGCGGGTGGTAGCGTGGATG
>MU155514.1:0-27586 GCA_015484465.1 Pholiota conissans
GAGTATGGTACATTTACGACAAACAAAGGCAAATACGGTCACGTGTAGTCCTACTGTCTAGGCGATGATAGATGTATATGTACTCTGCATCACAGTGGAACACTACTGATACGGTAGAAAATCAGGTCACTCTTATAGGTGAAAGCGCAGGAGCGATCTCTATCCACATCCACCTTCTCGAGACCCGTATTCGCCAACTTGCCCGCGCAGCCGTACGTCCTTTTTTTTGGTAAAAAAAATCAATCATCAGATACCTCATGCCTTCCATGTAGATCCTCGAGTCGACAGCGACTCCTCCACTCTTTGACGCAGAGCGCAATGAGGCGCAGTGGCAACAATTCGTAGCCGCCGTTCCTCCATGCGCGTCCACAGTCGGGTCTTCGGACACTTTCGACTGCATCCGCTCGTCAGATTCAGACTCCCTCCTCAAGGCGCTCGCTATATCAGGCATCTCCGGTACAAACGAGTCTTTCGTACCTGTCATTGACGGACCTGGTGGCCTACTTCCTGACAGGCCATCGCACCTCACGCTGCAGGCGCGTCTACCAACGCTCATCGGTTCGAATCTCGACGAGGGCACTCTATTCACGCCGCAGGGAACGAATTCCGTAGATAAACTTACTGACACTCTGACGGCTATGGCGTCCCCGCCTGACATTGTTAATTCCACCTCTTTAGAAGAGACGGTGCAGGAGATCGAGAAGTTGTACCCTGACATCCCGGCGCTTGGGTCGCCATTTGGGACAGGGAATAATACCTTTGGATTGAATGGAGAATTCAAACGCTTTGCTTCAGTTTGTGAGTTCGGATTTTTGGCCCCAAATTACTATGCTGACGGAGTTTTGTTTTGGATTGCAGTTGGCGACTTCGTCTTCCAGTCAATTAAGCGGAACTTCACACAAAACGCAAGTCATGCAGGAATTAAAGTATTTGCCTATTATTTCACCGACCCAGATGCCGTCGTTACACCTCAACTTCTTTCGGTCGTGTTCCCTGATGCTCCCCCAACTCCAGGTTCTCTCGGCGGTGATTATGAGCATTTTCTTCTTTGTTACTACTCTCGTTGCTGATATCGACACTAGTCGCTCACACCAGCGAGATAAGCTATGTCTTCAACCAACTCATCAACAAAACACCCACCGCCCAAGCTTTGAGCATCACTATGCAGGACTATTGGCTCTCATTCGTGACGAGCTTGACACCGAACGACGGTCGTGGCTCCAAACGTACGTCAAAAACATAAATACACTTGTAACAAAATTAATTTACCTCTTATCCTAGGTCCATTCTGGCAGCAATATACATCAGACAACCAGGTCAGTTTAAGCATGGATGCGTGCATAAAAGAACTCATACATGTCTTGCAGATCTTAATGGAGCTCAATGGCCATAACACTGCGTTGAGGGCTGATGATTTTCGGTCTGATCAAATCATGTTCTTCCAGAACAGTGCGGATGCCCTCCACCGCTGAACAGAAATTTGATTAAGCATCCAATCTTTGTTTATCATCCCAGACCCATTTATTATTATAATGAGCAAAATAGCTGGCACCAGTTATGTAAAATGTTCATTGAAATCGTAAGCCATGTATTCTGTATTTACTTAGTTTCAAATTTATGTTGTTTTTACGGTTGATGTGCTTCGAGCCTATTCAGATCACATTGACGAGTCCCACCCTCCCAGATGACATGATTCCGCGCTGTGCCTCACTCCACTCGCCACTAAATGACTGCAGCGTCGATTTCTTGCGATGAAGATCTCGACCACGTGGAGGTGAAACTTCATGGCAAGGAGGGTAAGGAAATCTCATGAAAATGCACATGATGCAACTAATTGTAGGAACTTATTCACGTTCTACCGAGCAAGATAATCCACAAAACAAAAAATGATGTATTATTGGAAAAGAATGATCTATTCATTACCTCTTCCACGCTTGATTTTGTCTACTTTACAGACCTAACTCGTCGGCGAAAGGCAGGTGCGCTTCACCGATGGTCACGTATGTGGGTTTGGCGCTGATCAAGGCAGAAGCGGCCTGTTAAAAGAGCCGCTGTGAGAAATGGCGTCAAGGTGAAAAAAAATGTAGACGCACTTTGGAGAAAGCAGCAGCGTCGACGCTGTCTAATGATGACAGGGTGGCCTCAAGAGTAGACACATTCTCACCGAAAATCTGTAACGCAACGTCAGATTTTAAAAATTCTCGAAAAAGGAATCAACTTACCTTCGAACCCAGAGCAGCAACGAGACCCTCGCGAGTATCAACAGCGCTGGCAGCAGCGAACTTGGCCTTGGCCTTGGCGGAAGTGAGGTCCTCAGCCTTGATGCTTTGTGCAGCCGCCTTCAACGCAGAGACAGCGGTCGTTCCTGCAGCCTTCACGCCCTCAACCGTTGGTCCCTGAACGAGGAGACCGAAGAGGGTGGCGTCGGAGTAAGTGAGGTGAATGGGGGTGACCGAGGTGCCTTCAGGGATGGCAGACAAGGGAGAAATGCCCTTGGACCACTTCACGGACGGGGTGGGCGAGAGGTGGGCGGCGAGGGTGGCGAGCTCAGCAGAGGAAGAGCCAGTGGTTCCGAAACCAATGAAGGCGGTCTGGGGTCCACCATGGCCAGTAAGACGGGTCTCACCTCCGAAATACTTGGACGCGGGAGAGGTGGCAGCAGATGCAGCCTTGGCCTTGGCGAATGCCTTCTGCACAAGGTCGCTGAGGGTCGCCTGGTCAATTCCGGTGCCAACAACTGCAATGTTGCTCTTGTTGAACGCAGTCGCGGCGAACGACTTGACATCGTTCACGGTGATACTGTTGTGCTCCGGCGCAAACAGGGAAGAACCGAGTCCAGAACGGAACGCCAGATAATGGGCAGCATCGACGGCGCGCACAGCTGGGTTGCTGGCGACTGCTGCGCTGTCCGAAGAGATGAGAGGGGTAACGTATTCTTCGAACTCGTGGCGCGTGAAGTTGGCCGACGTGACAAACGAGGTGAGCACGTCGACAAAGTAGGCGCTGCTCGTCGTTCCTGACGGTCAGAAAAGCTACAAAAAAGATTCAAAAACAAGACTTACGCATCCCCTCGCAGGAACTCTGCCGTCAACGCAAGGTGCTCTCGTCCCAGAGTCGAGGACAACTGACCACCATACAGCTCGCTCTCCCGAACTGTTCCAATCGCCGAACGCTCTGTCGTGCTCTACTTTTTCTTCAGTTTCGACATTCGGGATCTCTTACATATATGCTCTAAGGCTTACCTTGAAAGCAAAGTTCTTCAGAGCGTTGGCAACGCCTTCTTTGGGCTCGAATCGGCTGCCAGCTTTGACGAAAAGAGTGACAGACGAAGTCGGCTGATTTTGGTCGATAGCAGCAACCTTGACGCCGGCGGTGTCGACGACGGTGGCGAAGGAGCGCGCGATGCGCCTGACGTTGCGCGTTGTCGACGTTCTCAACATAGTTTTGGGGATGAAAACCGTTGACAGTGACGGCTTACGCCTATTTCGGAGTTTTTGGCGCTTTCCGAATCCGTCCGCGCCGCCATTTCTGGAATCTGGACTTTCCCACTCTCCGCCAATGACATCCTCAGGATATATCATCGAAATCACTATGCGTTGATCACATTTGTTGAATGTACTAACGCTAGGACATTTTTTTAATAGAAATTTTTTGTCTCTACAAAGAAAATAGCTTTGTGCAGTACTTCCAAAATTTAGCGTAAGGGACCAAGTTTTTGGAGCGTTTGCAAAAAATCATAGTTGAAACTTCCAGAGGGGAATGGGGCGTCAGAGACTATTCGAAATTATTCATTGAGGACTAGTTAATGAAGACGAAAATCTTCACCTCGTCTACTTAGTCCAGGGCACGCACTCTGACGGTCTGGAACTTGCAGACACCACGACAAAGCCGACACTGCTGCCATATCCGTTTGAGGCTATGGTATTTCTTGCGCCATCTTCTTCCATATCTAAAAAGCTCTACTATACCCGGCTGATCTTTGGCAATCTGTCAACTACACCCAATTTGTTTTCTGCACTAGACGAATGCGTATCACTGCTGACAGTATTATTGTTTCTCTCTCGACACAATGCCCCAATAGATGACTCACTTGGGGCAGATCTAAGAATTTTACATTTTCTACACATCTGTCTTCGGGCATTCTGACCGAGGGGGAGCTCCAGAAAAGGTCCTAGGACCTCAGATACGGCTTGTGCGCCGTGAAGCGATACTGAATTCTATAGCATCATGAACACGTAGCTCATCATAACGACAACCTTGCGACAACCTTTACACACCTTCGGCACCGATCCTAAAAGTCTGCAACCATGGAGGTAAGCAGCGGGTAGATGATCTCCTTGGAAAATAGTGTGGATTTCTTCATATCTATTGCGACACTGGAAGATTTGGAATGGAAAGACAAAAGAGGATGATTCGAGATGATTCGGCTCTGGAATCTAGCTTGCTTTTGCCAAAGGGGTGATTTTCAAAGGTTGCTGCTGTCATCGCCTTATTATAGGCCCTGTCGAGATCAATTTTACGGCCAATGTCTCGCGGGAACGCTCCACGGGGAAGGAGCTTTGCATTCTGATCTTCAGACGTGATAAAGTTTCGAACTTTCATATAAAGTTCATCATGGAACTGTACAGTACGTACGCGTGTGTTTTGACTTCCACAATTCAGTCAGATTCGGAGGA
Organism: Pholiota conissans; assembly: GCA_015484465.1. Taxonomy (NCBI): domain Eukaryota; kingdom Fungi; phylum Basidiomycota; class Agaricomycetes; order Agaricales; family Strophariaceae; genus Pholiota; species Pholiota conissans. The sequence continues at coordinate 4,677 of MU155514.1, forward strand.
ATATAACGGCAGTACTGAGTGTTCGTGAGTAACCGACCACGCAGAGTCCACGACAGAAAGGGTTCATCGGACACAAAGTGGATTAAATTAGCAAGCACCTATGCATAAAATACGTCGCTAATCATAAAATCATACTCAGGCTTCAAACCCTACAAATCCACCCCGAGCATCTCCTACATCCCAAACACATCCGCCGATAGCTGCACCACCTCACACCCTACGCGCATGCACTGTATACAACACACTTACAAGACCTCTAACATTATTGATCTCGGAGAGATAATCAGCCACCAAGTCATCTACATCTTCGTCGCTCCAGCCTCCCTCGACTAGCAACGGCCTTATCGAACTCGTGTACCTCTCAAGTGCCGTCCGACATGTCCTTCCGGCGCTGCGCATAGGCGGGTTGGCAGGCCAGGTCCCAATGGGCACGCAGTACACTCGTGGGGTTATGTCGGTGAATGAGCTGGGGAGATTGGCTAGGACAGTAGGGACTCTGGAGCCCAACAGGGAGAGACCGCGCATAGCGAGGGCGGTGTTAATCGCTTCGTGGAAGCGTGTAGACGCAGGAGCGTGTTCTGCTGGGTTTCGGGGCATGGAAGGGTCGAAGGCAGGGTACGGAGACCATTCGTATGATACGAAGAGACCACCGGGACGCATGACGCGAGCGATCTCCCGCGCGAATTTATGGTAGTCAATTACCTGGGTGAGATATCAGTTAAGCCGACCTAGATATGAGGAGCGTCGCACTTACAGCCATGTCAACGAAGCGGCTATGGACAACGTCGAAGGTCCCGTTGGCCCATCGCAGTGGGGCATTTACATCGGTAAGTTCAAACTGCACATTTTCTGGGGGGTAGCGCGTCGCGATTGGGACTATTGTTCAAATAAAAGGGAAGGAAAATCAGTTTGTCGACGACTGACAGAAAGATGGGATTTTGAATCACCGATATCGAATCCTCGAAAAAGTACACGAGGAAAGTCGTGCGCCATGTCGATTACCCTGTACATACAGGGAATTCGAAGCACACGCGTTATTATGATGTTTTTATCAATCGATCAAATACCGGGATGGATCTTAACAAAGGATCCCCGTACGTACCATTTTCCGTTGCCGGTGCAGACGTCGAGGACCATCCGCGGGCGCTCCGACCCTTCTGGTGGTGCCAAGATCGCTGGCACGGGCCCAACAAAATTCTCCCCGAGCAGTTGGCGCAAGAGATTGTGCAGCATTGTCAATCGCTTAACGGATCGAAAGTATTCCGCGAACACAAGAAAGAAGTCGAAAAAATGTTAGCGACGATTTCAAAGTGACGGCATAATCACGTACCTCTGTCTCAGGAGTGTCGACGGGGAGAGGATAGGGCGACGAGCTTGAATGAAAGAGGCGTTCATTGCGCTCCGAAAAATAGGATGGGAACTCGTTGGGGGGCACCTCCACAATACTTGTTGTCGCGTCCGGAGGAGCAGTCGCGGAAACGTCAACATAATTATTTTCAGTGGCGGGGACGTCCTCGTGTTGTTCAGATGGAAAGTGAACCCGGCCAGGCATGTAGTCGTTGGTGTTTGGAGACAAAAGTGAGCACAAATTTTTGAGTTGGGTCCCAGTCGACGTCAGTCTTATAGCCCCGTATAATCAATCATGTGTAACACCACCGTGAGGGGCTGAAGCCGTGCTAGTGATTGTGTTGGAATCGGGATTGTGGATTATTTTCTGCTTCAAGATCGACAAAGAACAAGAAAAGTAACAATTAATGAAGTACTTGGGCTACCATGCTTGCTTTGGTTGCGACCTCAACTATGATGGGGGTCATTGTCGTGCAGCACAGTCCGTGGTGCGAAGCTACGGAATATGGGCGTGGAGGACGGCCGACTTGAATTAAAATCCTCAGGTGTTGCGCGCGATGAGATGGGAGGAATAGATAATTTCCCGAGACTCGCAGTCGTATATTTGTGGGCTCCAGCTGATTCGACTTGAACATGAACCGGAAGGTAGTGGTGATCGTTGGTGGGCGCTAATAAGACTCTCCGGAGCTCAAACAATCGCCGTGGCCGGTGGAGGGTCTCCGCAGTGAGCACAGCAAGGATACGGCAAAGGAGGTGTTGTTTTGTCTGTTCCTTTTAATAATCGTGTTCGCCGACATATCAGCGCTCTGTTTTTGTTATACCCCGGTTCATACGGTGGGATTCGGAATGTGCGCAGGGGGGGTAAAAACATGGACGACTCCACCGGTGATGACTGACGAGATCAATAGACATAGTTCAACACCGCTATGGTGAATTCGGAATGTAAACTGCGCTGAGAAGGCTTCTGATGGGCCCAAAATAAAAATTGCCTTAAGGTGAATCAGAACAAGCATGGATGTGTAAACAAACGATGTGTCACAAACGCGTTTATCTCACGTGGCCAGCGAGTCCAATCTAAATCAGACTCCGCCCACGGCCGGTTCCGTGGCTTTTGGGTTGAGTCGCGACGGCTCACTGCACCTCTTTGTTATCCACCATTGACAATTCACATATTGGATTCACAATACTCTGATAGAAGGCCTCAACTTTCAACCTCAATTATGACAGATTTCGACGTCGATGTATACTATGCCGAACAGGACGAATGGATGAACACTCCGAATGAGACAGTGGATGAATTTCTGAAACGGGTATCCTCTCTACCACGAGGGTATGTCCCACAACTCTATCATTAACACTCAAAGGGATCAACTGTGCTGAACATTGTCCTCCAGTCCAGGGTCCTTCTCGTACGCGTCAGCCTCGCGACTACCAGCAGCCAGGAACTCAGTTGATATGAACATATCTCCGAGTGGCATCGCTGCGGCGTCTGCGGCAAAGACTGGAGAAGCACCAACCAGTGTAGATGTTGAAGATATCCAGATTCCCCTGAGAGATCCCACTGCTGATTTCGGAAGGACCTTAAAGCGCAAGGCGGTTGACCAGGAACTCGAAATCGAACATGTCCGTAAGAAATCCAATGATCGCAATCACAGCCAAAAAATAGAAGAAAATAATCCTCCGGTATTTCCAACGAACGCCAATGTATCTGATATGGTGCCTTCGTTATCTGCTCCCCCTGCGTCTGCGGAAGTGGAGGAAATCGATTCTTTTTCTGTGGATCTCACTGGCTCACAGATACCTAGCAAACTCAAGACACCGCCTCGGCCTGCGCGCCAAAGTCCACGAAATAAGAAGCTGCCATGTGGAAATTTGGCCCCACAGATAGCTCCAAACTTGGTGACTGCAGATCATAGCCCGTATGTTTTTGTCAATCGATAATCTCCGTGAGCTAATATTTAAAATAACCTCCAGCATATTATCGTTTTCTAAGTCGAAGGCAGATGCGCCAAAGAAACGAGGTAGTTTCCGTAAAGACGCTGTCGCTTCAGTTCCTCCACTTGATCTTCGCCCGCTGCGGAAAGCAACCGACATTCTTCCAGCTCCCAAGAAGACAAAACGAGATGATGTGGACTATGACTCGCCAATCGAAGATGCAAGTATATCTACTGCGACCCCAACTTCTCCTAAAAAGAAGAAACGCTTAGAAGCAAAGCCCAGTGAAATGTACCTCGAAATGAAAGAACGTATGGAAAAACATAGTAAGCGCGACAAGGTAGTCAAGTCCAAGTCCAAACCCGTTTTACCAAAGCCCAACGGCTCTGCTGCAGACGCTGCGCACCACAACGACGAACCACCCATCATCCACATCTCTTCATCTCCGTCGTCGCGTGCGAGCTCTCTCGGACCGACCGAGTCCAGCGCCTCGAAGAAGAAGCAGGGTGTGAAAGAGAAGCCCGTAAAACCATCGGTCGTGAGGCGGGTGGCCAAGGGGAAGAAAGAAAAACCGCAGCCAATGACACCGGTTGAGTATGCTCGTTTTCTGCAGCCTAACCCTGCGGACGAGGTGTCTGGAAATGCGAGTAGCTCAACTACAGCCCCTTCCATACCGCGGCGCAAGAAGTCAACGTCCAAGGTCTTGGCAGGAAAGAATATCGTCTACTTAGGAGGGGATATGCGACACGCTTCAGAAGGTACTCGTGGGAGGATGGACATTGTAAGCTTTCATTTTTCGTTCAGGCTGTTCGCCTCTATAACCTTCGCCAATTTTAGATCGTAAGAAACGGAGGAAACCTTATGCCCGAGTACGACCCTGCCATCACCACCCATATCATTGCAGAGGCATCGCTAGGAACCGCTCTTCGCGCCCTGGGTCTGCAAAGCTACAAGCAAATTCCTAATCACATTCCGACCCTAAAGTGGGATTGGATCCTAGCGGCGATAGATTTACAAGCGCGGCCGCAAGACGAAATCGACATACAACTAAGCGACTACTCGCGATATGCTGCCTACGCTGAGCGCATCGATGCGGGATGTGAACTGCGGCTGCCAGTAACATCAGCGGCTTCCTTGAGATTGAAAGCTAAGGGGAGAGCCATGTGCGAGCGATCAGGGGAGGGAAGTAAAAGCGGAAATGCGTATGTCCCCGTTAAGCTATTCACGTACCCCTACTTGTCTTCACTGATCTTCTTCTATTTCAGTACACCAGCCGTCCAACCTGAAGCACCTGTTGCGTCAGATACCGGGGCTATGGCTGGCCCGTCGAATACGGTAATACCTGTAGGCGCACCCCTCTCACCTCCTACCTCGCCGCTGCGGCCTATTGGACCTCAGAGGGCAGTGCGTGACACTTCAGCCTTGCGGAAACCTGGTCAGGACGACTCTGGCGAGGCTCACGATCCTCTTGCGGATTTTTATCATCAAGCCAAGCTCCAACGAGATGAAGATGACGGGGTACGTGAATATCTCGTATATAATACTTTTCTGTTGACTTCGCAATTTAAGTGGTCCAGTTTTGCCGAGTTCGAGGCAGAAGGACGCGAATCTGAGGACGAAAAAACCGATGACGAAGCTGTTCCCCAAGCTATCGGTAAAGTTCCCAAGCAAAAGCGGGTTAGCCTTACATCTTTAATTCTTTCACTGCGACCTCCGTTTTCAACAGCTTCTTAGGGATGGACTTGCGACAAGAAGGCACCACAGAATAAAGGGGACTGTCCAAATCAAGACATTATCGACAAGGTTCGCTTAGCTTTTATTTCAAATTTGCATATAGTTCTACATTGACCGTATTGGTTCTATAAAGCTCACTGAGCTCATGGAGCTCCACAGAGCGAAACAAACTCCAGACGATCACTGGCGCGCTTATACCTATTCAAAAGGTGCGTTAAACACTAAGCATTAGTATGCTTTTTGTTGATTCATCGTCATTAGCCGTTCGCGCTTTGAAGGATTATCCCCAACGTATCAAGAACTTCCATGAGGCTCGAGGTATAAAAGGCATCGGAGAAAAGACAGCACAGAAGGTGGGCTCCTTTGTTCACGGGACGGACGAATAGTCGTCATTTAAAATCTGTATGCGTAGATCGAGGAAATTCTACAAACCGGAGATCTTCGTCGCATCAAATACGAAACAACTAAAGATGTACAGGTCACTCGCATTTTCCAAGGGATATATGGCGTTGGTGAGTACTCACAACCTATTCTTCGTACCATATTCAAATCGAATCGAATAGGACAACATATTGCCTATCAGTGGTATTTGGCGGGATGCCGAACACTCGACGATCTAAAGTCTGGGGTAGGAGGTGTGAAGCTCACACCCGCGCAAGAAATTGGATTGCAATTCTACGACGGCAAGTTATTCAGGGCTGAGGCACAATCACATTGACTGATGCGCCCTCCATTATCAGATATTAACGATCGAATGCCACGGGCAGAAGCCAAGGCTATATTCGACCTTATCAAACCAATAGGTCTATTTCCCCATTCTTATCGCGCACGATGTGAACTCTAATACGGCCGCGCAGCTCTTTCTATCGACCCAAAATTATTCATTGAGATAATGGGAAGCTTTCGCAGGTATTTTCGACCATGTCAAGATGCTTGATTAGATTCCTCACTCCTACACACGCATTTTAGAGGCAAAGCGGACTGCGGTGATATCGACGTCCTCATAACTCGACCTACGGATGATGGGAAGACGCATATGGGTGACTCCTCTCTCCCTTCTAGTCTATTTCCGTTCAACTCTAACGCTTTTGGATTAACAGGCGTCATGTCACGCTTACTACATAAATTGCACTCGGCACATATCCTCACTGAGGATCTCGCCCTGCCCGAGGATCCGTATGATCTAGAATGCACTTATCGCGGGCTCTGCAGACTACCCGACGTGAAACAGTCTCGACGAAGGAGAATCGATATCCTATGTGTCCCTTGGAAGTCCAGAGGAGCAGCACTACTATACTATACGGTCAGTACGATTTCTTCGCGATGTCTTTTCACCTTCTCAATTACAGAATCCGTTGATAGGGTGATGATATTGTATGTATTATATAGCTTGTCTGACGAGGAGTATATTCTGACTTTTGGATCCAGTTCAATCGCGCAATCCGTTTGAAGGCTAGCTATATGGGATACTCGTTAAACCAGAAAGGCCTTTCCAAAGGCGTCGTTCGTGATCCTCACGATCGTCGTGTCAAGTTGAACCCCGGTGAGCGATGGACAACATCATCATTGAATATATGACCTCTTAGAACACGCATGAACAGGTGTGATTATCGCCTCGGAAACTGAAGAAGAAATCTTCAAAATTTTGGGGGTGCCATGGCAAGAACCACACGAACGCGTTAGAGGATGAATGTTTTCATATTGAATCTTCATTTCACCTTGGCCACATCAAGATCTTTCCGTAAACTATTGCATAACTCCATTGATCGTAAAGAGTAAATTAAACCAAACGGTTCGATAAAAAAAAGGAGGAATGCGCGGACTATAGCAGCTGAAGATAAAAATCAATTGAAATAGTGAGAGAATTGGCAATGTCCGCCAACTCGAGATTGTCTGCGCCCAGTATCCCATGGTTGCTCAACCATTTCCGAGTGTGTCCTTGTTTTTTTTTTTTTTTTGGCCAATACCACCTTGTATGATTGTATGATAAGGGCATAGAATCAACTTAAACATGTATTTTCTGGAATCTGAATGTCTCAAATGTTCGAAAACCTTGCTTCTTCGCACTGAGCCGATTTCAGGATTACAGATGGAAAAGCATCGCCTTTGTCAGTAATTTTTTTGGTGCCATAGCGTACATCTACTCCTTACCTTTCCGTTGAGACATAAGCGCGTCGTTCGCAATTGGACTTCCGTTGAAATTCACAAACCTTGCAGCGTATTGTTCGGGATTTTCCGAAACAGAGAATACGTGATGTTTAAGCCGACGCGTGGGGAAGCTGAAACGCTGAAATTCTAAAGTGAACTTGAACTTGACTTGTAAATACTCTGAATCTGAAAGCTTGAGCCTTAATGTTTGAAGCCGCAATTGACAAATAAGACGTCCGAAAGCTCTACTCGATACTATTAGGAAACCCACACCAACCTAATCATGGTTTCGACCAAATTTCGACAACTGGCCTCATTGCGATGATGATAGCACGAAGCATGGACATTACCTGTGATTTTAATGCTGTAGGTGGCAAAAAAAAAACCCCTTTCATAGCGATAAGAACTGACATTGGATATGGAATGGATTCTTTAATGCAGGTATGGTTACGAAACTTCGGTAACACTCGCAAGTGCGCATCGACAACAGGGGCACTTCCGGGTATATTCCTAGCTGCGATAACATAGCAAGTTCAATCCATTGCTTCAATATAACGGCGCCAGGTACTGTGCATTACGCTGCGTCAGGCCCTGCCATTTCTCCCGCGTGGCCTGGAGGGTTCTACCATAGAAGCTGTTATCTATCATTCCCACTTAGGTATGCAAGCAACGACATTTTCGCGATTCGACGCACTCATTGTGTTCTTCAGTACAGGAAATGATCGCTTACTACTCTCTCAAAGGTGGAGAAGCGGCGTTTCCGTCCGTCTAAAATTGGAGGCTTGTCAAGAGCACGCCCCACACGCTCTGACGCATCGTGTCTAGGGCCTTATCAAATATCAATACATTACCACCCGAGTCGTTATCCCACCATTTACGGATTATGGGAAAGCTGAGGTTATCCCTCGCATAAATAGCCCGATAGTCCACTCTGACCGCTTTACAGTAACTCCCCAGGGGGTTCCTTTCGTCTCGATCGAAAATGTCCGCCCCGTCCCAGACCAACTCTACAGCTACTCATAGCTCTCAGGATGTGGGATTTGGAAGCGTCGATAAGGCAGCCGCGCAGGATTTGAAGAAGCTGGGCTATCAGCAAGAGTTAACACGGGTACGTACATATGACCATTTTCCAGTTTATAGACATTGCTGAAGGCGACTCCCTAGTCTCGTGGGCTGCTGCACATTTTATTCAGTGCGTCGTTCCACCCAAAAGAAGTCGTCTGATATACTAAAGTGCTACCGTTTTATACGTGTGGCACGCGAACAGTGCTGCTCGGTGAGTTCGTCGTTGACCCACGTTTTCTCCGCCTTCTAATCGCCTTCACGCTGGGCCGGGCATGTCAGCTATAATCGCTGTTCGTGAGTGACCTGTTATTAACTCATCATTTAATATAGTTGACCGAATAACATCTTGCCAGCCTTTGGACTTGGTGCTCCTATTGCGACGTCTCTCGTTGGTGGCGGCCCAGCAGTGATGATCTGGGGGCGAGTATTCCAAGCATTACATCTCATCACATTGCCTGAACCTACATATTCGTTGCTAGGTGGGTTCTCATATGCTTCACAAGTCAACCGCTCGCGTTATCGTTGGCCGAAATCTGCTCCAAATACCCCACCTCTGCGGGCGCCTATTACTGGTGCTTTCAGCTTACCTCACCTAAGCGCCGTTTGCTCTCGTCATGGATCAACGGCTGGCTTACGATGGTCGGAGTCTGGACGATCAGTCTGTCAGTCAATTTTGTGCGTTCTTTCCATCTTTTGTCGGGCTATGTCATGAGTCATGTTGGGCATTCTAGGGTACTGCGCAGATTTTGGTGGCGGGTGTTGGGATATTCAAGACGGACTGGGTTCCAACAGCGTGGCAGACGTGTAACACCTTCACAATTATTCGGCAGTTGCATTAGGCCTTACCTTTTTTTTCTTCAGATCTCGTGTTTATGGCCATTTCTATATTTTCTACTTTAGTGGGAATTTTCTTCAATGCGATCCTGCCGCTGATTGATGTGCGTTATTGGATTTCATCGGATTTCCTTGTCATTGAACCTTTTATAGATCGCATGCGCGATTTGGACCGCTCTGGGGGTCGTTGGTTCGTCGGTCCTTTTTCTCATTTAGAGTTTCCGTCGATTATCTTCTGTTAGTTATGATGGTTTGTCTCTCGGCAAAAGCAGCTGTGGGACGACATTCGGCGGCATATGTGTTTGGTCACTTCGACCCTTCTTTCTCTGGATGGACTCCAGGCTGGTCTTTCTTCGTCGGATTACTCCCAGTGAGTTGATTCGATCCAATGCGCCTTCGTGATACAATGTGACGCTAGCTTATCATTTCTTTAGCCTGGTAGGACTTCGTTTCATTTTCTAGCCCCATAGCTGACATCTTCGCAAATAGCGTACACGTTCTCTGCAATCGGAATGGGTTCGTCTCCACTTTCCCCATTTATTTCCATATGGCTAATATGGAAGTAAAGTGGCCAGCATGGCTGAAGAAGTGCATGAACCAACTGTCCAGCTTCCCCAAGCGATATCGTGGTCCATACCCATCAGCTTCGTTGTAGGATTAATCTTCCTCCTCCCTATCCTCTTTACCCTTCCGGACATCCCGACCCTCCTCGCTGGTAAACACTTACTGCTTCGCCCATTCTTTATTGAACGTCGCTGAATATTAAATATAGTACCCGGTGGCCAGCCACTTGGAGTCCTCTTTGAGCTCATCATGGGATCTAAAGGCGGTGGATTCGGCATGGTAAGCAATGGTCCTCATGATACTGATATACGCGCCCCATTCTCGCGACTGACACGCATCTCTTTCCCCAAGTGGCTCATCATCTTCGGCATTGGCCTATTCTGCGCCATCTCCATTTGCTGTGCCGCCTCGCGCGCAACATGGTCGTTCGCGCGGGACAAGGCGATTCCCTTCCACAGCGTTTGGTCCAAAGTTAACCGCTCGCTCGGCGACGTCCCGGTGAACGCCAACATCCTCTCGCTCACGATCCAGCTCCTGCTCGGGCTCATCTTCCTCGGCTCGACGGCCGCGTTCAACGCGTTCGTCGGCGTCGCGGTGATCTGTCTCGGCGCGAGCTACGCGATGCCCGTCGCGGCGTCGCTGGCGAATGGGAGGCGTGATATGACGGATGCTCCGTTTAACTTGGGCAGATGGGGCTATGCGATTAATTCGTTTGCGGTGCTGTGGGTGGCGTTTTCGATCGTGCTGTTCTCAATGCCTGCTGTGATCCCTGTGACGAAGGTCTCGATGAGTATGAGAGTCCATCCTTCTGTTTGAATAAATCGCTTACTCGTATCTTTCGCAGATTATGCTTCTGTGGTGTTCGTAGGGTTTGCGCTGATCAGTGGGGTGTGGTATCTTATCAGTGAGTTCACCATTGTTCGCTGCCGATAGGGAGCATTTGCTGAGTTGTTCTTCTGCGTAGATGGTCGCAAGAATTATCACGGCCCTCCTATCCCAGACGAGGATACGGATAACGTTTCTTCTGAACAGGAGATAGTATCCGAGAAGAAGTAACAGAACAAAGCTTGGTATACATTAGATAGCATGTCAACTATATACATACACAAGAACAACAGACAAGGCACACATACATATACACATACAGAATTGTTCTTGGCTCCTAGGCAGCCAGTTTCGTGGCGACGGCCATAAGCTGATCGATATTGATAAATTGAACCCAATTCTCGAGCTCCTGGGCAGTTTGGTGGAAGACGAAGGTGGTCTCGGGTGTGCCGCGATAATAGGCGCATACGCATTCGTACTCTTCCTGCTTCAGAATAGTGCCTCGCGCCACTCCGAGTTTCGCGGTGAAGATACGGAACTCCCATCCCATAAGCAAATTCCCATCACCCGACGCGCAGCGATTAGGCATGTCGAACTCGAGGCGTGAATAATCGAACCCGATGGGTTGCCCGATCGCCTTGATGTAGGCCTCCTTCAGCGCGAGGTTGATGCAGAGCCGCTTGAGCATGATTTCATCAGGATTGCCTTGGATGTTATTGATTTCGAGAGGCGTCAACTGCAAACGATCAAAAATAGATTCAAAGGCAGTGACTGGCTTGCGATGAGACACACCTTGTGCGACAGTGACTCAAAGAAGACGGGCACTGTTGTACCTCTCGGCTCGACCTTAATCTGCTTAACCCCTAGCCCAATGTTGACGACTTGCGCGGGCGTTCCCTGCGTTACCGCCATCCCACACAAAGAGTTTTGGAACGTCAACTGATACCCAATACATGGAGGCCTTGTCCTCCCCGTAAAATCGGTTAACTAGGAGATCATAAGATAGTGAATCGAGTTATCCAAATGCAACGTACATGTTCAATCCAATGCTTTCCTGTAGGTGTGACATGATCTTGCCATTTTGAACGGGGAACGCGCCGATGACGCATCATGAGGACGGGGAGGAGTTGGGTCATGAGAGTCCCTAGAATCGCAATGAGACCGGGTTCGCCGAGCGCAACGATGGTGACATACGAAATGAATCGGGTGTGTTGGGCTCGTACTTGTGCTTATCGTTCGGGAAGCACATCTTGCACAGCTGGTATGCTGTATCGTATTCCTGAGCGATATATGAGCGGCGATGAGTGAGGTAGACGATAGACATACAATCTTCTGGTATTCTCGATTCAGAGACAGCATCCACACCAGCACAGTATCGTGGCTCATTCTGACGAGTGCCTAAGAAACGAACGTCTGTGAAAATGTAACTGGTCAAAGAGGGCAACAAATCGATATAGGAGAAATTTTCGCACAATCTCCTTTTATACGTGCCCCAAGTCCTGCCCCACAATAAGAGCGTGCAATGCTGGGAGAGAATGAGCCATCATTTGCCTCGAGGGTGTTTATGCCAGAAACGAATTTCTGAATTCCGATCATTGTTAGGTGACTCTTCCGTCACGTGATACTTACAATGGTTTTTCTGCTTTTTCGTTGTTTTGTAACTTGTCTCTTTGACAACTCCCAGCATACTTTGACCTGTGAAATTGCTTGTCGTTAACGTCTACGACCTTACAGATACAACGTCCCACTTGACTACGCAGAGCACCTTGTGGCCCAATTATTTATCTGCATTTTAGAGGCGATGATTTTCTCCTGGTTTTTCTGAACCGATATTGCATTTTGGGCGGTATGTCATTCACCGTTTTGGCTACACATTGTCCAATGATATCCCTTTGATGCTACAGAATGATTTTCTATCCGCGGTTCTCGGGAGACTTGAACGTTCAAACGAAATTCAGAAATGCGGTAAAACATCGGCGCTTCGCACTTCTTCCTATGCGCATGATTCGTCACAGCTTTCTTCTGCTGTGAAGACACATGGACAATTTTATGGTTCTAAGAAGCTCTAGAAATCCTATATAAAAGCTATTGATTCACCTTTTACTTGACCTTGCACTCTCGAAAATGGTGATTGTTCTGGGATTGCTTCTTACCGCTCTATCAATCCAAGTTATGGCCACGACCGTTTCCGCTATCCGCCCTTCACCTGGAGTGACCATTAAAAATGACCATCCACTCATCTACTACCATGGGCGATGGGATGCATCTCCGGGGACGTGGTGGTGAGTAAAAACAACTCGCGTTCAAAAAATATGTCTTGAATATCTGAATATAATCAAAGGGCGGGATCAGGGTTTAAATTGAACGTCAAGAACCTCCGTTCTTTGTCCCTTAACCTCGGAGAACACACAACGTCGCCATTCGCGGCCATCGGCGTTTCCGTGGACGGCTCTAACTTTGTTACTGTGAATGCATCTGCTGGAGCCAATTCAATTCCTATTCTACCAGGACCGCTGTCCTCCTCGCACACGAATGCGACCTCTATCGTGAGGATTAATGTTGAAGGGTGGCAAAATAATCGAATTAATCTAGAGAGTTTGGTCTTGAATTCGGTATGTCTCGATTAGATCGAAAGTTTTGGAAACACCTGCTCACGAAATCATCTTCCAGGATGCGAGTCTCCTTCCATATCCGCCCTCTAAACTATCCTTTCAATTCATTGGCGATTCTTTATCTGCTGTACGGTTCTTCGTAAAACCACGCATGATCATTATGTTAAAATTATTCGCAGGGCCAGTACCTCCCTCAAGGTGTCAACCAGGCATGGCCATTCCTTGTCGGAGAAGCATTCAAAGCGGAGCATCGCGTCAACGCGCAACCAGGCGCTGCATTGACAGTGAGTCCTTTGGCAACCCGATCACTACTTCGTAGACTCACAGCAAGATTCAGGATATCCTCTCGTACGGGAATGTTCACGGTGTCTCTTACCAATACTTCAAGGTATGCTAGTTTTCATTGTCCTTTACTCGAGACTGTCTTGCATAATAATCAAATTCGCCTCAAAGACTGAGGATACTGGATTTTATTACACGACCGATCACAACTTTACCACTCCCTGGAATTTCGCCCATGATCATCCCGCTGCGACACATATTGTAATTCACATCGGCGCTAATGATGCATCGCAAGGAATTTCAAACGAGCAATTCGTCCAGGTACATGTTAACTTCTCGAAGCATGTGTCAAAAAAATGACTGATATATTATCAGGTCTATTCCGATTTCATTGAACGCCTTCGCGCCCTGAATCCCAAAGCGCTAATTTTCGTGTTCACGCCTGTCAGTTTGCTCTTTTTATAGTCGATGTTTACGTTCACTGATCTCACCTCCAGTGGGGATGGCCAAACGCCGACGGAAGCATTGGATTCTACTATCCAGGCCAGTATGAGACAATTGTCAATGATAGGTAACATTTCGCAGCCAACTTGGATTGAGTGAATCTCTGTCTTATATAATTTTCCTTGGTTTATAGGAAAGCCAAGGGAGACAAAAATATTTTCCTTGTGGACACGACGGGATGGGTCAGTTGGGCAGACGTCTTCCCGGATAATCAACATCCTAACGTCGCTGGCCACATCAAAATCGCAAATGAATTCCTCGCATGGCTCGCTGAGTGGGGTCTTTCGCCCTAAAGCTGGAAGAAATATGAAAAATTATCCGATTATTACAATCGTAGCATATTTACAAAATACAATACATTCTACATTCCAATCGTTAATGAGCGGGTCGTGAGTTGAGAGGGTATCAATTGTCATGAGTTGTGAGTCGTCCAAAAAAAAGTTCATGCCGTGCTAAAAGTTTGCGAGCCTCTTCGTCTTTAAGTCGTAAATCGGAAAAGGGGACTCCTGTTTCCCTTTACTTCGCGTAGTTCTTCCTCACGCGCAACCTCGACTTCAGTCATTTGAGCGACCTTGGCAGCGTTACGCGCATTCCTGATTCGGTATACTGCCTTTTGAATGAGCCATAGGGCGAAAGCAACGCCAGCGAAGCCAATATTGACTAAATTTCCGCGCTTGAATTCTAATAGGGTGTTTAGAAGTCTCCAAATACACTATCCACATAGTTTTAGAGCTTACCAGGTGCGTCGTCGGCTCTGTATATCTGGGAACCCCAGACTCCGTAAATATTGGCTGATAAGCTCATGAGATTGAAGGTAATATCGTTAAATACGTGGGCAACGCACCAGCTCCGATTACCATTCCAGACGCAACTGTCCTCTTTCCGACGCTCCTGCACGAAAAATAAGTAAAAACGAACGAGATATAGAAAAAGGAAAAACATACCCAGTGTTTTCTGAGAGCCATGCAATGTTCAAAGGGTGTGTCGATGGCCACGAAGCCACCATGACGGCGGCGGCATACTTCAAGCCTTTACCCGCTGAGCTTGGCAAGCTCCGCAGAAAGATCCATCCGAGGAGCTGCCAGCCAGCTGATAGGATCCAGGAAATCAGAATATTGGCAGGTCATAGGGTAGTGCATGTCCGACATACCCCCAAATGCACCGTGATAGCCTCGCTCACGAACTTTATCAGAATGGTGCACGACTGCGATCATCGCAATGCCCTGCAAGATATATGGAGGTGCAGTGAGCGCGTTGGCGGCGGAAACGCTGAAGTTGAACGATTTGATGACGGTAGGTAGATCTACGCCACAGATGAGTTCGAATAAACTGCCGAGAGAGAGCGAGAAATGGAGCTAGGACTTGGATAGGACGTACAAGTATGCATGGGAGTGTTGGGCGTCTGACCGATGCTAGTGATGATAAGGTGCCCCCAAACGCCAAAATCGGTCAGCGTATCTTTGATATCGGACCATTGGACTCTTTTCCTGTGTCCACGGCGAGCAATGAGGATTTGGTTACACAGATTAGACGGGCGCTACGCACTCGTACGATCGTTTCGATGCATCGTCGCGAATCACCCTCGTAGCTGCAATCTGTGCCTGTCGACGGCTAAGCCACGGTTTCCTACCTCTGGGCCCGTCCTTGGTCGCCATATGGCCAATACTGCGAGGCAGGTAGAACCTACATGAATATTAGCTTTTGTCGATAGGGTAGTATTAATCAAAACAGCATACCATGTTCCAATCGCCACAATGACAGTGATGATACCATCAACGAGGAAGAGCCATTTCCACCCTTCTAATCCCGCCGTTCCCCGTAATCTGAGTAGGCCGCTCGCCATAAGGCCACTGACAGCGCTGGCGACATGTTGTATCCCCCAAAACCACGCCAAACGGGTGGCAAGTTCAGTGCTCTTATAGAAGGCACCCAAGTAGACTAACGTTGTAGGAATAACACCTTCAAGGTCGGGAGGATGATCAGCCGACGAAGGAATGGGGAAGACTAGGCGATAACAAACCTCCTTCAGTGATAGCGATGACTGAGATTCAAGATGAGAATAATCTTCGCCCGAATACTAGGTGAAGGAGACTCACAGCATCGCACTGTAGCATAGGTCGCGTGAGTACCACTTTATGGATCAAAAGCAAATCACTTACCTGTTAGATACCCAGTTTTATCAGTAATCACAACGTGAGCTAAAGTGACTAGGCCCCACGAGAACATAAGAATAGGAATCCCTATCATCCATCAATCAGGAATATGTCGGTGTTCCGAGTTGCGAATGGCTTACAACGTGCTGGCCCAACAATCTTCGCAAAGATTGCACCTGATAGACACGCCATCACGAATAAGATCGAATACATGGCCGTGGCCGTATTAACAACATTGATATCGAAGCCAAGGTCGATTGGAAGATTGTCCGAGATTGCGTTCGAGTTGTTGGTACGATCCATGTTCAGAACAAATGTGGTGATCAATACACAAGGCATGAGACGCCTATCAAGAATTCGCAGAACGGCTCCCTCTTCCTCGGGGGTGTATTGCAAGTCGTCCACCAAAAAGGCATTTTTGGTTAGTGATGTGTCGTAGGAGGAGCTTTGTAATGATCTCTGCAGTAGATGTGTTGCCTCGTCGGCGTCCGGAGGAGCAGACTCGGAGACTGGGCTGAAGGGACACTTTTCCGGAATCCGATGCGAGCTCATAGCGTAAGGGGTCCAGGGGGAGAAAAGCGTAGAAAAGTTCCTCCTTTACCAGGAACCCTGGTTTATATAGCAGAACTGCGTGTAATGCTGGGTTGCTTGTAAGACATCGCCGGGAAAATGAGCAGTAGTAGCTTAGAGATTGCGCCATTGTAGTTCGTCATCCCCAGGCGTTCAATTCTGGCGTTCGAATGTCCTAATTCCGCCATAGATAAGTGAATTGTGCCATGCTATGATGGTGATCTGAGCTCGCGTATTGGTGCGATACATACTTAGAGTTATGATGATTGTAGGAGCTTGAGTGAAGGAGGCCAATTCAAGAACTCTCCCCATTCCGGAGTTCTCCTGCACGCCATCACATGACTCGTCAGCTTAGCTGAGTCCTGACAGTGACGACTGGTCTATTCGTTGTTGCTGATTGAAAATAAATAAAGCATCGGATTTTGGACCAGTAAAAGACCTTGAGAAAGTTACCTTTAAACTGAGAGTGCCTGCCTCCGGAAACGACCCCATAATCAGCTTACCCCGGTAGGCCATAGGATTTAGTTCGAGATCGACTTGTCCGTGCTCAAGACCTTCCTGGGAATTGTATGCATAGTTGTAAGCTTGTAAGCTGATCATGTTGGCGTGAGTTGGGACGAAGATTTACAAAAGATAGATAGCGAGCAAAGAATGAAAATTTCTGTGAAACATCAATTGAATACACGTGCAAATATCTAGAAAGAGCGGCCAATGCGGTATTCTCCTGCACCAGCCATGCCACTTTACAAACTTGAGATGACTCCATTCCACCCATAAAGTGGATCGCTAGAGTAATACTCCTCTGGAATATCAGGACACGCATTGACTAAAATCCCCATCTTCAATAAAGGTGACTTCTTCTGCGCAAGCTTCGGGAACAGCATCTCCGGCGCGAACGCATCGTCACCTTCATGATCTAAATACTCCTCCAAAGAGCTCGCAATAACCACCAAAAGTTGAATTTCTATGCTTTCAAGTGACCGTGGAGAGCGCTCAGCGAGAAAATCGTCTAAGAGAGAAAAATCGTGTCCTTTGAAGATCGTTTCGTTGTCCATTGGATGATTATTCATCACGACGATTGCGAAGAAGATTTCGAGATGCTTTATGACAGGAGGAATAGTCGGTTTTATGGGGGCGAGGATGCTGCGTATGCGATCCGCGTAGTCGGGAGCGAGCGGGCGCAAAGCACCACCGAAGGAGAGAGATAGGGTTTCTAGATTAACGAGGTCGTCATATGGGAGTCTCGGTAGTTTTCCTGGATCTAATACGTTTAAGATCCTCGTCAGTAAGGTGTCCGGAGTCGAAAAAAATAACGAATTACCAAGAATTGAGAGTGAGAGATGTGTTACATTCTGCGTACATTGCATAAGGGCAACTGTCACTCTGCATTGTTCCTCGTCAAAAATACAGCAAACGAGCTTCTGTAATCGCGGAAAGATAGTCGCAGGCAAAGACTTCCCACTGAAGATACCCGGTCCAATGTAGTCAAGAAGCGGCGTCGAATGATCTGTGTCGGTTTGAAAGCTAGTGACGTGTTGCAGATGCCAAGGACTCAGAATAGCCTCGCGCGAGACCGCAGACTCGGGGCGAGAAAAACAGATCTCGCTTAACTGAAGCTCCTGGACAAAGGCCGAGCGTATAAGATCTCGAGGCACATCATGCAAAGCAGAAAGTTCCAGCCTTTGCAAGGACGGGTGCTGCAGTAACTTTCGGAACGCAGTCTGCAGGGCGTCGCTCATATCGGACCAAACCAAACCCAGCTCAATAGCTAATTGCGGCCTCCACTTTGCGACTCTCCAGGCGAATGTAAGTGGCAGGCTGTGGTAGGCGTGATCTTGAAAATGAGCCACCCGAAATACATTGGCGAAGATGAACTCCAGTTTCGCTGAGTCTTTCTTTAAAATAGAGAGCCTCTTGAAATGCTTCCTGGTGCCAGTCATTTTCACCTCGAATCTTTGTACGTGCGCATTGAGGCTTTCACGATGGTCCTTCCATAAACCACGATCCTTCAGAAGGAGCTCGTATGTATTCTGGATGTCGTATATGTCGCAGATATCTAAGGTTTTGAAGCGGTGGTGGTTCACGCGATGACGAAATGCGCGACATACCAGGGAGAGAGAAGATAGGGTTCGAGAACGGGTGTAATCGAAATCTCCGGAGGCATAAACGAGGTCGATTATTGAATCTTTCAATTCTAAAGGGAGAAATGGCAGCATGATGAGTGGGATAGAAAAAGGTGGTAGAAGAAAGCGCAGCCAGTGCTTACTTATATATATGATGTTTGGGTCGGGCCACCTGCATTGTCCCAAGGACGAGTCAATGGCCATGAAGGTCTATACGCTTCCCTGCACGGCGTGTCAACAGTCAACTAGTCAACACCAAAATGAAGCGTCTCATGAGCAAGGAGGATAAGTTTGTCTCGATTCTGAATGCCTCATTGAATATGCCACGTACTCGAGTAGGCTTACCCAGGTCATCGAAGACGACTCAGCAGGCATTCCCACTGTTCTCCATGAATATAAATATTTGGGTTGAGGTTCGTAAATGATAAATACAGATGATCATGGTCGGTGTGTGGTGGCCACGCGGCCACCGTTGATCTTTATTTGGCTTTGCTTGTCATTGGCTCTAACAGCATCGCCACATGTGAACTTATTCAGCCACCGCGATACACTACACAAGGCTACAACGAGGTCCGTTTCTAACTGAGCATTGACTTAAGACCGAGGAAGCGGTAAAAATAACGCATATTTATTTTTGAATGCATGG
Source organism: Pholiota conissans (assembly GCA_015484465.1). NCBI lineage: Eukaryota > Fungi > Basidiomycota > Agaricomycetes > Agaricales > Strophariaceae > Pholiota > Pholiota conissans. Next base: position 24,019 of record MU155514.1, read on the forward strand.
CTAATGTATGTACTCTTACTTCATTGAATAGAAATGTAGGTATTGTACTTATTGTGTCGACAATAGAGGAAAATATCGCAACAAAGTTCGGAATCTGAATTTGATCTGAATATCTTACAGGCTAGCAGTATTTCCATTCCACCCATGGAGCGGATGGCAGGAGTAATGTTCTTCTGGGATATCAGGATATGCTATCCATGTAAGCAGAACTCGCAATTCCAGCGACTCCATACTCGAAAGCTTCGGAAAAAGCACTCGTTCCACGTAATCAGTGCCCTGCTTATGAAAATCATACCCAAATTTATCCGTACAACTGGTAAACACCACTCTAAAATGAATTTCGATACATTGCAGTGATGGTGGAGAGAATTCGGCAAGGTAGTCGTCGATAGCTGAGAAGTCATGGCCTTTGAAGAGTGATTCGCTGTCCAGACTGTATTTATTTGCTGAGACGATGCCCGTCAAGATTTCAAGAGTTTGAATGGGAGGAATGCATGGATAGATAGGGGCGATGATACCGCGTACCCTTTCAAGGTAATCAAAAGCGAGAGGACGTAGAGCACCGAGGTGGCACAGAAGCAGGCTCTCCAAGTTCACAAGACTGTGATATGGAAGTCTCGGTAACTTTTCTGTGTCTGTAAAAGAAAGCAACTGTCAATTGTATTTTCAAATAAGAATGACAAGCGCATACCAATGATAGATAATGAGAGATTCATGACATTCTTTGCACTCTGTATGAGGGTAGTCATTGTTTCGCACTGTTCTTCGCTGAGTAGACAACAGACAAGTGTCTTCAGTTGAGGGAAAATACCATGTGGAAGAGACTTCCCGGCGTAGGTATTCCGTCCGATGTAATCGAGAAGGGGGGTCGAATGAGTTGGGTCGGTTACGAATGCAGTCAAATGCCGCAGGTGCCATTCATCTAGAATCCCTTCTTGTGGCACAGTCGAGTCAGCCTCAGCAAAGTAGACCTCCGTCAACTGAAGCTCCTCTATAAAGCTTGAGCGAATTAGATCTCGGGGCACATTGTGCAAAGAATAGATATCCAGCTGCGTCAGGCGCGGATGCTGCAATAGTTGGCGGAAAGCGGACTGAAGGCCATCGCTCATATCTGGCCAATCCAGGCCTTCTATAGTCGTCGTCCGTGGCTTCCAGATCTCGACTCTCCAAGTGAACGAAAGGGACCGATCATAAGCCTGGTTGTTAAAGTACGCTTTGAATATATTGTTGAGGATGAATTCCAGCTCAAACGATCCGGTGGTTAACACAGGAAAGAGCCTGTACTGTTTCAACGTGCCCATCATGTTCACCGCAAACACGCTGACGTGCGTAGAGAGTCGTTCGTTCTCGTTCTCCCAAATGGAGTCAGTCAAGAGGAGACTGTATAAGGGAAGAATATCTTCTATGCGAGGTATCTCAATCCTGTCGAAGCGGTGATGGTTCACACGTTGGCGAAAGGCGCGACATGACAGGGCGAGGGCTGAAAGGGTGGTGGATCGGGTGTTGTCAACATTATCGGAGATGTGGACCAGGTCGATGATCGAATCCTTCAATTCTGAAGGAAGAAGAGGTGGCGACATAGTCGTGGTAGTGATGGATAGTTGAACATTTGGAAGCGAGTGTTTACGAGTTTATATGTTGTAGGCGTCGGGCCACCAGGGTCCAGGAATCAACACGCATTGACTCAGAGCGACGCGTCGTGACGAGTTTATTTACGAGTCTATTTATATAGACTCGTTCTTAGAACCTCGAGCTTCAGCCATCAAATGCAACGCTAAACGCGCCGGTAAGTCCCGAACTGGTAAATGCCGTGCGCGCTGCTTCATCCTTTGACACCACCGCTCACTAGCACTCCCCGACGGTACTGGCACCAAGTAGAAAATACTCATAACTGCCAACTTCTAGTAGGTATTTATGGTGGTTTATTCCAGTCAAAAAGAATGAAATAAGACGAGTATATGCCATACATTGTAATGGCCTACACAAGTTGAAAACGTATTCCCACTGTCCACACCCTATCTGTCCCTCCGGCGTTTGACACTTCGATATTTCCTCTACCATGCCCTCTTCCGTATTTGTTACCGAAGAAGGCGACGCCCATTGATGAAAAATATACCAATTCTTGGTCAGAAACGAGTTAACGGTCACAATTCCGGGAAAAGATTGTACATGCAAAAACTTACTTATGAAGGGCGGATGAAGTAGAGACCGACGCTTGCGAATAAGCGCTTCCAAAACTAAAGCAGTAATTTAGGATGATGATTCCTGGCGTTGCAGGCGCTGACGCTGAATGTCATTGTTGAAAGTTGATGCGCCATGGCCCGCACAATAAGCAGTACAAGTACTATACCGGTGACAGTCAAAGTGGTTCTTGGGCAACCGACATTCTGTCGACGGAAGATGAAGAATAGGACCTCCGCTATTAGTCTAGATGGCCTGTATATACTTTGAAATTTAATTTGGCAGACTCGACAAATATTACTCACCGAGTTCAACGTCGGCGTTCAACATCAACTTCTGCTTCTTGTCCTGTCGCGTTATTCTTCCGGTGAATCATACAGCAGTCCTACAGTTATGCAATATGTTCTAGATCAACATTATGCAGCAAGCGCAGCGGCATATTGCATGTTTCGATATGTTTCCTGTGAGGGATATGTCCATTTTCATTGCGATTTCAAGACGACGTCGTGGCAGGCCTCGAATATGCTAACGATGTGCGTAGCAGAAAAGACGGAATACGAATAACTCCAGAGAATGACCAGACTAATGGTGTTATGAAGTCGCAAATGTCAATAATGAAGGCGATGAGTGGAAGGAGCGAAACATTCATACATAGAGTATATGGTGGGGTCGAATAGGATGACACGGCGACTGAGAGCTAGCCGACCCGGAAAATTCCGTGTCCTGGAGTGCGATGAATAATAAGTCGATTCACTTGCAATTCACGCTCGAGGACCGAGGTGTCATTCTTTCAACTTCCAACCACATTGTCTATGCCTGTCATTTGCACTTGTACGGTGTGTAGAACCAAAACAATTCTAATTCATGGTGTCACACAACCAGGTCAACATGTTGATGCATCAACTCGTTTACTACATGAAAGACGAGACAAGCGCCCGGCGTCCCCTAGGCCGCGGCATCAACCTCAGTCACGACGTTCTAGCATATCAAGCGCCCCAAAGGGTAAGCTATCAATCTAATTTACATTCTGACATTAAAATTTTATGGTGAACTGATATAATAGAAATTGTATTTTCGCCTTCACCTCTTATCAAAGTAATCTGCACCCTCCTTGTGTGGCTGCATGTTCGAGCTGGTGTCAGCCGTCTGGTTGCCAACAAGACTCTACAAGGAGTACAGCTTATTCTGTCTATGACTCTGACTCTTGTAGAAGCTGCTCTTTTATCTTCCGGAATATCAGTACATTTCCCTTCCATTGATCTTCCTCGTGACATCCGTGCTGCATACCAAGTTTGTTCTATTGAGCCTGAGCTCGTGCGAACTGCCTGCTGTCCAAAGTGCTTTTCCTTGTATCCACAGCCTATTCCCCAAGTGTGTTCATGGAAAT
>MU155515.1:7991-27061 GCA_015484465.1 Pholiota conissans
TATTTTATTTTCGAGCGCGGATAAATTTTGTAACTTTTGTCAAAATTTTTGTTTCACGTGGAAATCCCCTTTTTACGCCAAACCTCCCGAAGTGTTAGAAAGCTAAAATTCTAACTGTATCAATCCCGCCTACCGTAGAACACAATCTCGATCACGGAGCCATGCTGTGGCGATGTGATCGAAATCATCGAGCAATGGGTGCTTAAGTTTTCGAACTCCGCCGGCGCTCATGCGATTTCACCTCAATTGTGGTGTACAGCCTTCCACAGCGACCAAATTTCCATCAAATAGTTATGATCATGTTTAAATGTATATAAAGAAGCTTTGTATTAAAAATTGGCTCTTCCCCATCTGTACGCACCTCTGTAGAGCCCGTATTCGTTCCTCAATTCGACCCAGCCATCTATCCGAGTGTCGCATTGCTCAAGTCCCTCCGTGATAACATTGAATGAGTTTTATAGTATCAAGTGTGAATCAGAATATATAGTGAGCGAGACATGCTCTTATTTTTTATTGAATGCAATCTTCGTATCTCTATCTAATTTTTCTAGGCGCTTCATATCAACTCGTAACGATTCTGATGGGTGGTGAATGAATAACTTCTCATCGAAATCCCTCAAAAGCCGTATGTTTTTCCTTCCTCGGCTCCGGGATAGGGCAACGTATGCACTGAAGGGAGAAAGTGATCCCACAGGTAGTTCTGCCAGATCGATGATGACATATTCCAAAGTTTGGCCTTGACTTTTATAATCCGTAAATGCGTAGGCAGGGGTTATTGCGAACTGTCTTCGTTTGATACTGGTTTTTTTCTTGTTGATAGGCGAAGTTTGAACTGTGAAGGTACCTTTAGATGGTGTTAAAGGAACAACACCTTCTGGCAGATTCGGGAATTTCAATGTAGTCCCGTCATCAGGCCGAAATAGTATCATTGCAGGCGGATATTTGAGTTTGATTGCGCCCTCCTCATCGATGTTATGGTTCGTACTTTCTCGAGGGTCCAGTATGATGTCAGTGATAATTCCTCTAGTTCCGTTCGCTATGTCAGCTTCCGTGGCTATATTAGCCGTAATCATGGTCTTCATGCCGATTGCTATCTCGATAATCTCGCTCAATTTAGCGCTCTGCTTCTCCTTCATTTCGGCAATTTTGACCCGGGTATTGATCGGAATCGCAGAGTCATCCGTCCCCATCGTGTCTTCCGCTGGGACAATGTAGCGCCGTTGGCCAGTAGCAGCACAGTGTTTTCGAAGGGCGGATTTGTTCCAAGCTTCTCGAACAGAATGGCGTGGGGTTACAAGGATGCAATCCTTCCAAGGTGCTGAATTGAAGTCGGGAATATCGCATCTTGGATCCGTCAAAACTAACTTCCTGATCTCATCAATGTCTTCATCCGTGCATGCACCGTCTCGCAGTCGACCCAGAATGTCTATCCACCCTTCATCCGTAACACGCATTTGTTCTCGTAATATGACGACTGTGTCGAATTGCTGGTAGATTTCTTGTCCTATTTTAGCCCGGCCCGTATCTTTATCGTATTCGTGATATAGAGCGCCGTTCGCATTTGCCACTGGAGGAAATTGATGGAAATCCCCTGTAAATATGACGTTCATCCCTGCGAAAGGATCGGTGGCGTCTCCTTTGCCTTCGGATCCTCGTTCATGTCCGATCACTGCGGATAGAAGGTAAATCATAAGTTTGTTCGCCATTGAAATTTCATCCACGACCAGGAATTCAACGCCTTCGATATTTTCCTTTCTTTTCTTCTTGGTAGCCTCACTTGCATCATTGTACCAATTGTCTTTTGTTGACGTATTGACAGCGAGCCCCGCCCAGGAATGTACTGTTTGGCCTTTTATAACACTTGCAGATATTCCAGAAGTACCGCATTTGGCTAATAGTTGCTTAGACTTGTGATAATTGAACGTCTCTGTGATTGCACTTATTAGCACTGATTTTCCTGTGCCGCCGTGTCCGAGTATCAACATTTTCAGTTGTTTTCCTTCTTTCTCTGTATCAAATTCTATTTCAAAATTTTGTAGCGATAAAAACTATATGAGCAGCTTACTGTCAATTATTTCCTTCAGTCGTTGTTCAACAATGTCATGTGCTCGCCTCTGGTCGGCGTTTAACATTGCGTATAATGGGCGCTTGTCTATATCTGGATTAAATTCATCAGGCGCCGTATCCATGGCATTGATGTCAAGGTCTTCCTCTTCCACGTTCACGATAATGCTGCGAATAGTATTGCTTGGCGTTTCCGTTTCGATAATGGGCCTCTCTTCATCTTTGCGTTTGGTGGACTTAAGCTGTTTGTCCCACTGATTGATATTGTATACCAGTTCAGGTGTTGCTTTGTCTGCGATTATTCCGTTGGAGAAATTGTCGAACTCTGACTGGAATATTCCGTATTTTTCGGCTACAAATATAGCGTTTTGACTGTAGATAACCTCTCGATGATCATGTTTCTTCTCTCTTGCATCCGCGACATCATCTTCCGTGTAAGTAGTTCTCATTTCCTCATTTATGAGATCGATTGCTTGCTGTTCGAATTGTTCATCCTCTTCTTCGAATATAGCTGTCTCCCGTGATATCGGGTCCGTACGTTCGCGGGGAATCTTGGCGCTATCTGAACATTCATGGAAGTATTGGATATTCTCCACAACCCTTTTGCCTATCTGATCCATGTTTGGATAGAAGCAGGACCAAATTTGTTCGAAAGTCTCCGTTGGGGCTTTCAAATCATTGAGGCTGCACCACGGTTTCAACAGCGCGAGCATTGATGCACAGTATAATTCCTTTTTGGCTGGATTGTCATTACGTTCGAACCACTTTCCCACTACTCTTGGCAAAGTTTCGTGACCGTCCGTTCGTATTATACGGCAGCGCTTAGGTTTCTTTGCTTCTGGTTTGTATGGTACCCGTGTGTTCCGCGGTCTTCCTCGTGTAGGGCGTGTATCATCATGGTCCTCTTCCGGGGCGTCTAATTTTCCTTCGTATGTGTTGATTACAAACTCGAAGAAGCTCATTTCGGCGAGCTGATCTCCTCTGAATTGATAGTCTTTGAGTTGATCCTTGAGTGTTATCTCCCCATCCACGACGGTAAGGCGCACATCAGGTTCCTAAAATACATCAATACACGGATCAGTATGCGGGGTAACATACGGATCAGTAATATATTAACACACTCACATCTAATTCCGCCGCTCCACCAAAGCTGGCATCCGCCACCATTGTAGATGTGACGCTATTACTGTATTGTCTTAAAAAAATAGGTTTTTAGTTTGCGTACTTGAAGTTGCTCATGAAATTATTACCTTTCTTCTCTCAGTGTGGAAAAAGTTCGCTTCAAAGCGGATACCACTGCGTCCCAATAGATTGTTGCGTAATGGTGGGATTCAAAACGGTCTCCCCATCCCATCAAGTACGACATAACTTCCGGCCCGCTAAACTCTTTATTCCGCGTGAGTGAGTTTGCACACCGCTGTATAAGTCGCTTATTAATTGAATGTATATCCCTATATCTTCCTGGATTGGCCAGGTTGAATGCGTATGTCTTGGCAAGTAGCGCGCAAACATTTGATGACCGCATTTGTTTCTTTGTGGCATATGCTGTTATGTACCATGTTACTGATTTTGTTTCCGCTCCGTTCATCATCAATTTAATATCGTGATTACATCGGAGACATTGCATTAACGTCGGGTTCCAGTTGTTGAGAAATGCAGAATAACGCTTTGGTCCCCAATCTCCATTCTCTCGAATGAATGCTTCGTCTGCTACCAAGAATGGCGCTCCCCGTTTACATTTGATTTCGCCTCGAATTATCTTTAGGCATCTCGAAATCGAACACTCGTGTAGTTGTACTGCTCGCGCTATCTTGTTTTCTGTCTGCTCGCGATCAGCTTGATTAACGACTCGAGGATCTTCAGGTCTCGAATAGGAGACTCCTGCCTCCTTTGGCATAGTTCGCAAAATATCCTTTGTGGATAGTTGATTTATATCGGCCTTGATAACTTTATCGATGTAGCGCTTTATTTTCTCGCGGAAAGCTTCACTTTTAAGTGCCTGCTGCATAAGATTGGATGACGGCGCATCTTGCAGCCAAAGCAACATGTGGAGATGTAATGTTCCGCGACCCTGAGCTTCGACAGTCCCAATATAGCTTTGCACGTTGCCGAATATGCCTTCCTGTCGATCAAATCGGCCTTCCCTTTTCTTTTTGATACCAAATAAGATTTCGATTACAGTGTTAATTATGAAGTGGAAGAATTTAGACGCGGCGTATGGGTCGTTTGCAATGTTGACTCCTTGTTGCTTTCTATCGGGTCCTGCGGTCTTCGAAAATTTATCCAGGTCGATATCTGCACCTGTCATGACCTGTGCAATGGGATCTTGGCTGTCGGCCGGGTTGATGGTCACCCATAAATTAGGCGGATTGAATATCAAGTTTGTGCTCCAAACTTTCGACCTTATTGACTGTCTTGATTCATCCGTACCTGTGACACGTGTCCGGACCGCACTGAGTTGTTTCCGAAGTGCTCTAACACCAGGGTTGGTGAAAGGGATTCCCCGAGTTTCTTCCCGACTGGCCTCCAATAGATCGTGAGGTTTTAAGCGTCGTATAAGTCCCTCTTGATAAATAAATGACGATCTTTTCATTTGGAGCACCGCAGATCGGCAGACTTGCCTCTTCTGGCACACACCGAACACCTGATATGGGAAGTGATAATCTTTCCTGAACCTCTTATCAGCATACTGCATGGCCCATCTTGCATGCGATTCATATGGAACATCCATTGGTCGTGATGTTTCAAATCCACCTCTGCCGTAAGGAAATAGGACAGGGAAACATCCCAGTAAATGGTTGGGGTGGCTGGGGCCGCCGTCTGTCCTCTGACCATTGGCATCTGTTCTGGCATATTCATTGACGAAGGCACTGCTTCTCTTTATTTCAAAATCTTCCGGAATATTGTCAGTGGTGCTGTTTGCCAGAGCGTGGGCCATGATCTCATCCGAAGTAATATCAACGCCATCAATGTCTATTACGCCTAACGACTGCAGTGGAAATTCTGCATCATCTACATATGTTGGTCAATTCATATATCTATTTAGACATAGAACTTTGTGCGTACCTGCGGCCTCCATGTCTACATCATCGTCTATACGCTCTAAGCCAGCTTGACGGGCGCGTATGTCTAATTCGTCTTCCCAGTCTATAAATAAATATGAGATCCCGCGCAGTTGTATACAGATAAATATAGCATACCTGCTTCATCCGCCGCATCGGTGGGTACATAACCTTCCTGTTCTTTGTACAATGCTTCCGTATCCGTAGAGTGCTTAACATTCAACATAATCTCTTCAGGGACCCCGTCTTCTGGTAACTCATTCAAACGCTCTTCGGAAATCAAGATATCGCTGTAAAGTGGATTGTTCTCTTTCAACCATAATAAAGCTGTCTTGACTCTGGCTCGTCGAACGCGGAACATCTCTGGCATTGTACGTTCTGGCAGATTCTTTGGCCCAATAAACGTAATACCAATCGTAGCTGATAATATCGATGAATCTGGGGGCATTTGCTGATTATTGATAATTTTGGAAACTTCTTTATGATCTAGTCTGTAGGTCGATACGTTTCCGCGGATGCCGCTATGCATTTGAGAATCCAAGCCCCAAGATCGTGCACCCTTCTTCTTGGGATACAGCTTGACGATATAGGCTGCCGGAAAATATTTGGCGATAAGTATGCGTTCTGGTAACGTCAAGAGCTGGAGTTCCCTCGGTATCTCGCCTATCCACATGTTATTTGCCAAGGCGAACTGCGGGATTTCGTCGTCTTTAAGGCTTTTAATACACTCCTTGCAGGTGTAAGCGTTTTCTCCGTGAACACCCTGTGGATATAATAGCATTTGATCGTAGATGTCGTGAATCTGATGGGGATTTGTCGGATGTAGTAACTCTTGGTGCGGTATGGTCGATAATTTCATTGATGTCAGATCAGCGGCAGGAAGCTCCCTTGCACAAATAGCGCAAACAGATGTCCGCAATGCTTCATTTCCTGTTGCCTCTATGAATCTGCGTATGGTGTCATCGACAGCTTCATCGGAGGGTGGTTTCATAAATTTGCTCTCCAGTAATTGGTTTACTTGCGAATCAATTGTTTCCTCTACGGCGTCAATTTCCATTTCTGCGTCCATGTTTTCATCTTCGGTGATAGTCACAGTGAGTTGTTCCTGTGGGAGTCGGATTTGATTGACGTTGGAAGGATGCGTAGTAGATTTAGGATCTTGATCTCGTTTTGAAGCTGCTGCTTTTGTAGGTTTGCCAAAACGTCCTTTTCGTGCGTACTTCGTATTCCCGGCAAGTACAGAAGCTCGAGCCTTGCTGATAAGCTGAAGTTGATCTGATTCTTCAAGCTGCAGTATTGCTGCATAGAGCGATGTCTTCGTTCGCAGATCCTTGATGCCGATATTTGTGATTCCCGAACATAATGTGCGTATGATTGCCATAGATAGTAGTCCGAATTCCTTTCCTATCCGCGAGCCATTGCAAAGCCGCCGACTATCACTATAACATTATGTTTAATAGTTGGAAAAAAATAACCCTTCATAAAAAAACATACACTTCTCCCACACTGCTATGTGTTAGAGGCTCGGGGTCAGATGTACTGGATTCTGTAGATATGTCTACATGCTCATATGAGTTAAATTGCATATCTATATGAACCAAGTAACTTACGAGCGTCTGAGCCCCGGCTTTCTTGAATATTTAAAATAGACTCTGGGGGTGGCTGTCTAATTTCTCGAGGTGGCTGTCTTGGCAGCCGTGCATATTTCTTACGCCCGGCCTGGTCCATAATCCTTGCTCGTTCTATTAATCTGTTTTGTTCCTCGTCTCCTAATTCCAGTATAGCTGTATATATCGAATATCTGGTCCTCGTGAATCTTCCATTTAATCCGACGAGTTCATTGCAAATGTTGGCCAGCTGTTCGACATTCAACTTTCGAAAAACCGAGGTTATCAGGTCGCCCGTGTGCAGTTGTCGAATATCGCTGTAGTATTCAACATTAGTCAATAGGATTGTATATAGTTTGTATAACTCACCTTTCTCGGCCTTCCATCGTCTATTCTGATGAATTTTCTTGCGTTTATAGTTCTGAAACAGCATATGGTCCAGGTCAGTCGCTTGATATAAAATTTATATTTTAGTGGCACTGGCTAGGTGGATAGCATGCAGTGTGTGTATCGAGGCGGGCACATTGATCATTGACCTCTCGCCAATTGAAATGATTACAAGAATAGTTAGTAGCTGTATTGTTTAGCACCTTGTCCATTGTAATAATGGACAGAACAAATTGCGCATGAGGGCTGGATGGATGCGCCGGGGCAGTCGTCTGTTACGCCACCCAAATTACATCGGTAACAATTGCTGTACGTTACCTGGCCACCGCATTCACATAAATAAGGTCACTTTTCATTCGCAAAGCTCAGCAAATAATTCTACACCACTTGTGCCTTCTTTATTGTATCAACCCAGCATGCAATCCTGGATCTATGGCGATCCTGAATACTGGAGATCTTCAGACACCGACGTTGATCATAAACACGCGAAATTAACTTCCATGCTGGCTTTGGGTGTACGTCATTTTCTACTGACACAATCCCAGATTGACCTAATATTTGATCATAGGGACAACGTCCTAGTGTCTACAAGTGTGCATTAGTCGGCACTCATTGTCTAAACCTCAGACTTGTCGACGTACCATTAAGGTGTGGCATACGCTCGGGTGTCAAACCTATGGATCTCGACGTCATGCTGTGGATACCTCCATGCAAGAGGGACGGTCCTCATGTATTCGACTTCTCACGCAACCAGTTCGTCGTGGACAAGTTCCCATTTGACGGAGATAATATACTTGATGTGGTCTATACCTTCTATTACCAGCCTCAGGTATGACGCTTATTATTGTTCTCATTGTACAACTAAATCTTGCCACATACGGTAGAAAGATGCGAGTACACGTTGGGCTTGTCCAAACGCATTGGTCGCATCTATCACGAGTCACAATGCTTCTTGTTGGTTTGGGGACATCCTTGTTATCAAGACCAACACAAAAGGTGGTTGTTGTAGTATCATCAATGTTGAGGAGGATGAAATTTCGGTTATTCGTGACATTCTCAAATGGTAAGTTATTTATAGGCTTGATCTCGATCATGACATACTGACAGTTCATTTAAGCGTCATGATCGATGGTCGCTTATCATCCGTCTAAATTTATAAATTACCGCCCGTCGTATTGTCCGCATATTCTGTATTAAACAAGACTCGTATTTTGCTTTTCATATCATAGTCTCATACATTCTCCGTCCAACGCTATGTCTCCTAATATTATACCTTCTACCTCGGCCGCTCTCCGTACAGTTTTCAAATGGAACGCATGTGTGTACCGCTCTTAGCTCCGAGTCTAGACATATTGATCCTATGCTGATGCCCTACAGATGTCGAGCGTATCGGTAACGATAACATGCTATACGGGTCAGAGATATATCGAATACGGGAGATAATGGAGTACATTTCTGGTTATTGTGACTTCCTAACCTTGGTGCACCTTTCCAACTGCGACAGGCATTTGCGTGTTATCTGCCAGTACGTCATGCGAAGCCGCCTTCGAATGTTTCTGCGGGATTATATTCCTGTCGAATCTCTGCCTCGATTCTTTGAAATCATGCAAGAAACTACATCCTTTGTTACTGGCGCCTTACTACATAGCATCTTACGTGCTTCTGCCGACACAATTCAGCGCTGCCGCCCTACTCAACTCGATATTGTTGTTGCCAACCGAGGGGGCAGTGGCATGGCTAAATGGGAGCGCTTCTTACATGGTCTTGGTTGGACTATCTTTCGTGAAGCGGATTGTAATGGCATCTATCAGGATGTGGCTGTTCGCTCTGTTGTAAGGTATCAACCTGTAAGTCCTCGCCACTGCTGTATATTCCGGTCCTTGACTTATTGTATTTCATTTTAGGGTAACCTTCTTGCATCAATATATCTGCTTGAATCCAAAACCGACGATATACTTCCTATTATACTTTCCGCACCCTACACTGCTATGATGGACGTCCTATCTGGATCTCGCATCTACTGCTTCTACCCTGATCTTCTAGTTCGCGGTGAAAACATTTCAACTTCGAGATTCATTACGGGCGGACGACGAGCCGATGGGTTACGTCCGTGCAACTACGGACTTCGCACTTACAAATCGACAGCATTGTGGGCCGATTACAACCGTATGTGCGGCGAGCATTGCCCAGCTTTACTTAGAACAGTCAAAGGTCTTCCTGGTGTTTGTGTCATGAAATGGGGAGGTATTCACGGTCTATTAGACATTCATCCTTCTGATGCGTCAGCTTCTGATGGTTTTGAACATCAGCCATATGGTTGGAAGTTAGCGGGCCCTTGCGACAATTCAATTTGTCCGTATTTCGGAAGAGGACTGTCCTTAGATTTGTATGACTATGACAATGATCCGTAGTACGTTACTCCTAGATTAGTATGTTGTTCTCGGTACTCGATACCTCGTATTTGTTCAAATAAAGATGCCGTTTTCTATATAAACACATTGGTCTCTCGTTCAATAATCATATTCTTTTGCATCTGTCTACTCTTCAACTCGCCATCTTCTATGGATTCGAAGCTTATTGCGTATCATGAAGAGATATCTCAGGGCGAAGGTTATGTCGGCGCTGAGGATTTCCCGTTAAAAACGACCTGGATGGCAGAAGTCAATGGCGAATCATTATTCGATCTGATGGGCTCAAGCAATCTGATTTGTACAATTGTTGGAGTTGTCTCTCCTGCTGGACTGAAGATGGCACCTCACGGAAACTTCGACCCTTTTGATCTAGGCGCAACTGACGATCCCATCAAACGACTTAACAACGCTGCCATGGAGTTTCGTTTGACTCGACCGACCGATCAATTCAAGATTTTCCAGGAGGAATTTGACCAGGCAATACAAAACCTTCATTTACTATCAGACGACTCGAGCACTGCCTCTGCTCATACCACAAAGCTGATCTCTTACGACCATGACGAAGGGCCACTCCTCCTATTTTCTAAATTCATATTTTGTGCTCATGTGAGTATTATCGTTAATGTGGCACCCGCTAGAAGCTTACGTATACGGTGATAGTATGCTCCGAAGCTCAGTATGTGTTCCATCACTCAGATTCTTCGGAGTTCTCACTGATGTACTTTTATTGTTCAAAGGTTTTATAACCGACGCGGAACAATATCCGGTCGCGGAAAATATTCGCCCTTTCCTTGTACCCATGTATGGCAAGTACAAAGCGACCCCGATACGCGCGACCCACCTCAATAATCCAATGCATGCTCCTATCAATGCACAATACTTACAAACCGATATAGAGGGCGCACTTGTAGAAGTCAGATTCCTGTTGAATCGTGATCGCTATGCCAAGGAGGGTTTAAGTGCGAATATTTATGATGTGTGTATCCTCAAGCAACGGTCATAATTTATACTGGGCGAAGTGCGGAAAATTTAATTTATATATATATGCGACAAGAACTATATAAATATAAGAAATTTTATACGTACATGTCACACCTTAGGAACACTATATATATGATCTAAAGGTGTTATAGACGAATTCACACGCGCAAAAGTTCTGTTCGCGCGCCAGCAACTCTGAGCCGGCCCGGTACGCCGAGATTCGCTCGCGCGCGCGAACAGAACTTTTGCGCGTGTTCCGCACTTAGCCCAGCATACATAATTATCCATTGTAGAACACTTTATGTAGCATCTCAACATCGGACGTTCTACATAGTTTCAATTGATCGAACATTGATCCAGTGTACGGGGCATACTTCCGGAGCACATTCATCTTATAGTATGCCGACGCATGTAGATTACAATTGGTAATTTGATTGCCTATTGCAGACAAAATAATAGGAATGTCAGTACAATGCCTGTAATTGCAGTTGTTCTACGGCAGATGATAGTAACACAAGAACTCCTTTCCGATAACACAACAATAATTGGATTCGAAAGTCGAATTCAAATACTATAAAGCTGGGTGGGTTTATTTAATTGTACCCATTGTAATCTGAAAGAATAATGTCGCTCGTCAGCGTCGACAGTGAGTACAGCGCAGCTGGTGAGTGGCTTAATTCCTTGTCCATAATGATGTTCATTTGCAATACAGATGTATATCTCATGATAATAACCACGGAACACCAGCAAAGAGGATGCGCATATCACATGCACTTACTCTTGTTTCGCATATCGATTGAGCGACCTCTTGTTCTTGTCCCGCGTATTCCCCCGCGCACCAACAATCACATCGATGGAATGCCACTCATTATCTCTTTGAGTACAATGCAGATACAAGCCATCTACAATGTTGTCTTTGCACAATACACAGTGTCCACTTTAGACGAATTACAATTATGGAACACAGCATACTACATAGCCTTATTTTGTATATAAAGCGTACCACTGGCAGTATACAACTATATACCCTCACATAGCACCTCCTTTCCCTTCCAGAACTTGCTTTTCTTACCATGTCCAACAGTACTAAACAGACCAACAAATCCAACGACGAGGTTTTCAATGAACACTGGCACCATACCCAGCTGATGGCTGCCGATAACTATGTCGGCACAGAGGCGTTTCCCGAACTCGGTATTTGGCTCGACCGTGACGCTTTCCTTGGAGATTTGTTCGTTGTACGTGATACAGCCGACCCTGTTTACTGCATCATTGTAGGTCTTGTATCTGCAGAGAATATTAGGATGCAAGCACACGGCAACTATAGCAAGTCATTCGACAATATGAAGTTCTCTGGTTCCAAGATGCAACTCACCATCAAGAAGCCTGTTAATACAATCTATGAGGCTGACTTCGATTTGGCCATTAAACGGCTCGAAGCCATACAAGCCGCCATTGCCGTTGGCAATGCGCCTTCGAAATACTTTATCATTCGCGACGACAAGAACAACAAATGTCTCCGGATGTCATATCCCATTTTTGAACACAAGGTAAGCATGTTTAATTATTATTATTGTGTTGCATCGATTGACTAAAGCTTTCATTTACGCGTTGGTGTTCCGTTCGCAAGAACAAGTCAAATGACTGTGAGTCTATTAAATATTGTTGCCTGATCGTTATTCTAACAATTGTTTTGTCGTACTTCAGCACCTGCACGCCGAATGTTGACCGGTACCTACCCCATCGGCAGCGATTTCAAGGACGAAATGCAATCTCTTGTCAACGCTAGCAAGTTCCATGTCCGGCCCCTCTTGCGTGTTCATCGTTACGGAGTTCAAACGGCGCTCAAACTCAAAGACTTCGAGAGCGAACTCGCAGGCGCCCTAGTCGAGATCACATTCAGTCTGAAGCACTACACAATGGGGGCCAATACTCCCGGCGGTCCGACCAACACGTTCAGTGGCGCCATGCATCAAGTTCTTATTCTCCAAGACGCACCTCCCCCGGCAATCAGTCCCTTCGACGAAGACCAACGCCAGGGTCCTCTTCGTTTGCGCCAGGAGTCTCCGAAAAAGAGGAAGCGCGCGATCACTGACGGTGATCAAATTGCGGCCGCTCAAGTATTCGGACCAGCGCCTGCCCAAAAGCTGCATGAATTCATTCAGGGTTCATCTGCTTCTCCTCATATTAGCCCAGCTCCGTCCGAGGAGACAGTTGCAAGCGATGAAGGCGCGAATGACAAAGCAGCCGATGTACCCAGTAAGGAGGAGTCTCGTCCCAAGAAGCGCACTCGGGCGCAATAGTTGCTTGAGCCTAACGCACATTCGTGAGTTCCCTCTTGCTCATAGTCCGCCCTAAGTCTCTTGACGCGCTCATTCCTTTACATGTGTATATACTTATAGTCCTATATATCTTGATGCGCTTATTCCTTGACATGTGTATATACCTCCTCATCCATCGCAAGCGCGCCCGCGCCCATGTATCTTCCACGCGCATATACTATTGTCTCGATAATCTTAGAAGCGTTTAGTTATACTGATATGTGCATATGTTGACTACTAGAAAATAATGTAATGGTGCTTATATAAATTTCAGCAAGGTGTTATGTCGACGGCACGTCGACCCTTTATTTTGACTATATCCACTGAAATCGCTCAGTGGAGCTGTGACCGCTCCTATTTCATCAATACCTGTGCCGCCGAATTTATTTCTTTCTCAAGCAGGCACAAAAGTTGTAATAATAAAGAATTGAACGTGGAAGCTCAGAGAACGTACTGCTAATTCCTTCCGCCACGCACTAAATCACAAACGAGTTTTGTCATCAATGTGCATGGCGCTGAATGGGTCGAATCTGATTGAAAATGAGGCAAATAATACAGAGTAATTAAATAATATAAAAGGGCGGGCAATGGAAGGTGATTGAATATTGATAATCGATGGAGAGAGATGGATGGAAACACGCAGGAGGGAGACGTGCTAGTGGCGAGTCTCGTGGGAAATTATCACGGCAATTAGCGAGAGTTCAATTGCGTGCGTGTCCGATGTTGACGTTGCTCTCTACAGCCTACAGCCCATGCTCGGTCTTTCCCTCTCTCTGCTACGCAAGCATGACTAGCTCCCTGCATACGAACGCTGCTCGAGATTATCTACCTCGGTCGAAACCACCATAGAACACGACAAGTGTCGAAGGAAGGAAGAGATCTGGTGCTGGGAGCTCGGTACGCCCTGACGCTGATATGCTGTTCACACCAATCTAACCTTCATACACACCGGTCCTTCAGATAGCTCTCGATTTCAATCGGCTCATTTCATATAAACTCTATTTGTCGAGGCAGCGCATCTACTCGGTGTACTTCCCGTTGTGACAGGTGCCTCCGGCCCTCTACTACTCCTTCGGCATATATGACTCTCCTTCCATGTGCATACACACCCGCCAACGCACTGCTTCGTCGCCTCCTCTCAAACCATACACCTTGCCCAGGAATATCAACTGCCATCAGTTATCGATGCCCTTCTCTATCCAAAGTGGGTCGTTCAGACTCTACGACAACCTGTCCTCCATACCGATAACGCTCGGCGCTCTATAATTCGCTCATGACGTATCCCTTACTCTATTCATTTCAACATGATGCACGGTCTTCGAGTGAAATAAGGTTCTGCTATAAAGACTGCTACACACACGTCGATCCCAGCTTTCATTAATACTCAAGAACATACGACGAATGCGTGAGTACGTTGCTTTGTAGGTGATGGAGGCTTCTATTTGAGTAAGTTCTGTTTTCTGTCTCGCTATTGCTTATCTAAATATTTTTCAAGTCAGTTATTCTGGAAGCGGTGTGAGAAATCGTCGCGGGTAGATGTCTAGGATCGTACAGTATGTCGTTCAGCCTCTCTATTTTGTCCTTTCGCCTGATTTGTTACGTACACAGGTTGTCCGTTCAACACATTTATGCGCATATATTTTTCCATTACGACACCTTTGAGCACCTAGACTGGCATTCGTGATACACTATATGATGATCAGTCTCGTCCCAGTACCATCTCTCTTCCGACTATTAATTCTCTCTTTTATATCTTCAACTTCTTGCTCCCTAAGTTATCATACCCTCCATAGAGTCTAGTTTCTTGTGTTGATTACACTTCGCTCCCTATGCTGCTAGAGCTCACTCAATACAGACACACTGGGCCATGTCTAGTTGTTCGTGAGTCGTTATACTTATCCCACTCTCGCTATATCTGATATTGGTGACAGGTGTGGTGATGTCTCATCCCTAGACGAAACACCATATCTTATGCCACCATTTCAAAGAAACATTCATCCTTCGCGTGTTCGACGAGGTCTGCGATCTGATGATTTGAAGCATGATTTTCGAAACTGTTGAGTGTAAAGAATTATCGTGTGGTGTTAATTTCCCGTATTCTTCGCTTACTTTCCTTTCATCCTTCGTCTAGGTTGTCCATTCAGTGGATATATGCGAATGCAGTCCAACGACTCTATTTGAAATTATGAACTCATTACCTATTCGTAGTGAACTTCTTCGTCACGTTACTACCTCCAAGATTTTCCGCTTGTATACTGCTCCGTCGTAGCCCTCAGCACTTTGTCGTATAACACCTTGGGACGTTAAATCTTCTTTTGTTGTTTGGTTGGTTGTGTCTTTGGCAATCAGCCTCGCCGTTGTTAACGATGAACGAACCATCTTCTAGACTTGGTCATTGTTTCTTATTTATCTCTATGTTTTTCGTTCTTGGTTCTCTTGTCATCTCGTCATTCGTAATCGTATTCCTCGTTTCTCGGCTTCGTACTCTGGGATTTCTGGTTTTGTCATTCGACTGCATCGTCGCTCGGTCATTCCATGTCCGCACAGTTATAGACCCCTATGAAATCTTGAATGCCTTCAAATCTTTGTCTCTCTATTATCTCGCTCTCATTGATCATAAATCGCATCTATTCATGTCTGATCAATCTAGTAGACTATCTGGATCCCCTTATAGAATATTCTCAAACTCGCTGCGCTTGGTACGACGTACATAATACGACTGCCCATTGTATATCTTCGCATATTTCGGGTCGTTCAGGAGAACTGTACCCGAATCAGCAGTGCTATCAACACATATGAGCCTTCGGTGGTGTCGATTAAACGTGGTCAGTTTAAGTTCAATTGGTATGGCGGCGACCTGTACGTGAATTAGAACAAGAATCTGAGGGCTCCTTCCGTGAATTGAGTCGATGGGGAGGCTTAATTATGCTGGACGAGCGGGAAGATACACGGCAGATGATGCAAGAATGCAGACAAATGCTTCGAAAAAATTGCCGTCCACAATCTGAGCTGAAAATTCAACCCCACAAGACATTTTGTATGGCTGGTCTCAGTAGCATTGGTCGGGTTGCGCGTTTAAGTTGTGAGCGTCTCATAGCCTCTGCCAATTGCGAGCTACTGTCAGCGTCGGTGTGAACGTTACGAGGTGCTTCATCATCTGAGTCCAAAAGTCAGCTGAACTGGTCGCACAAGAACGAATGACTATCCGTTGAATGGAAGGGAGAAGGGATGATATGCGGTGTCATCGCGTTGATAAGTCTCGTCAAACAAACAAACAAAGTCAGACCTAGTCCGAAATGCAGTGCGATAGTACAAACAGTGAAAACATATCCTGATTCCTAAGTGTATTGAATCAATACTTTATATAGTATGTTGTGGTAATTGTGCCATCTTTAATGAGCTGTTCAACCACGACGGTGACACGGGAGGTCAAAGCATCGTGAGATCAATGTCTTTTATTTCGCCTCGCTTTCTCAAATCCATCACGTTAAATACAAAGAGATATTTAAAAACATCTGACCGATCTTCTGTCCACAAGCTGCTGATGGACTTCAAAGATGAAACACTAACTTAGAATAGCCACACTCAAGAACTTTTATTTATACATCCATTTGTTCTAATCTCCAAATTCCTTCAATACCCTCATTATCACATACAATGTCGACAATTGTTATCGACGACCGAGACTCATCCATTCAATACACAGGCTCGTGGAGTAATGGCGGGAATCCGGATACTGATTATGAGGGAACAGCGACGTTCACTGTTCCTGCACCCGGTACTTTTTTGACACTGACTTTTACTGGTGCGTCCTCAATGAACCCTAGCTGTCGATGACGAGAGCGCTTATAGAGAATTCTGCGCATACTTTAACTAGGGACGGGAGTGACAGTCTGGGGAAATATTTTATCCAAAACAGTACAAATATCAACCTATGCAATCGATGGAGGGAACGCAACCACGTTTACCAGCACAAACGCCACGAACACTCGCTTTTCACAGCCATTCTTCACGGTTGGAGGTGGAACTCTATCTACTGGGACGACCCATACACTCGTAATTACACCTGTTCAAGCGGAGCTGGCCATAGACATGATTACAATCAATGTCCCTCAAACTCCCTCTACATCCCCAACTACTACGACGCCAACTGAGTTACCCGATCCGAGCACCTGCGGCTGCAGTCACGTCCCAATTGCACCGATCATTGGTGCCATCATTGGTGGCCTCGGACTCGTATCCATCTCCCTTTTGATTATAATTTACCTCCGACGTTGGAGGATGCTTCTTGAAAAAGGTGTCCCTTCCATCTCTACCTCCAGTGAGTATTCATACTCAGAAAGTAGCTTGTGAGCATACTTATCTCTTCAAAGATGAGGTTTCTGTTCCCGGTCAAGTCGAACAACGAGAGTCAACGGTAATGACACCTTATGATTTGTCCACGGCCACGACGCAATTTGGGACAACTGCCAGCGAGGATCATTCAACAGCGTGGATGAGGAAACGAGCAGCCTCACCCCCACCTGGATACCGCTGACCCATGATGAGAATTGAACGAGATGCGGTGATGGAAGCCGTGGGTTAAATATGGGATTTGATGGAGTTTCGGAGCGTACCATTGTGGGAACGGAGTCTGTTCAACTCTCAGAGGTATCAAACATCCTCAAGATACTTTTCCAGTTTATTCAATGTCTAGCCGAGGACAACATAACTTCAATCGATCGAGCATCGTCTGAAAAATCCGAGTTATTTTCTGGCGCCGCTGACCTACATAGCGACATCCGATACTCTTGCTCTTGCCGTGGTTTGCCTGGCCTATGACCAGCTTGGTTTCGTCAACTCGTTAATCACAAGCATAATCGTGCTTGAATTTAGTCAATTTACTGTAGAGGAATAATTGGTGAATATCTGAATATGAAAATTGAGAGCCAAATGACGTCGTCAATGTTCGAAATATTTGGAAAATTTTCGCACCTGTGTTTCAGATGCCAATAAAACTTTCGCCGGTCTAAGGGCTGGCCCACTTCCTTCATCACTAAAACTACGATGGAAATCCTCTCATTTGACGTTGTCGAGAACATCATCGAAACACTCTACACCAGTGATAATCGGAAATACTCGTCGACAAAGGCGTGTTCCCTCGTCTGCCACGACTTCCATACCATCTCTCAGAAACTGCTGTTTTCGTCAATCAGACTCGGTCAAAAGACAGTCCGCTACCACAATCCGGGACACCGCATAAGCTTCAAACGCTCTTGTCTACAACCCCAGCCATTGGAAAGCACATAAGACATCTCTCATACTCTACATTCAACGCGGAGGATTTGGGCGACCCAGCACTCCTTACTGCAGCATTCCAAAAGATCACCCACCTTCAGTCGCTCGACATTCGTATCATGGATATGTACCTCAACCTGGAGACGTCCACAGTCTGGAATGACAGGATCCGCGTTGTCTTCCTTCCTTTGCTACAGCTGGACACACTCTCTGACTTTCAGTTGTACGGCGCTCGGGGTTTCAGCATCGCGGATGTAGCAGCATGTGCCACACTTCGAAGTCTCGAGTTCGGGAATCTGACATTTTCGCCCACTCCACTCTCCGCTGTGCCCCTCAGTCCAGCTACGCTTGCTTTTTCAAATTCTTTTACTTGTATAATCTCGTACATGAGCACGGCTAGATGTGCAAACGGCGATCATTTAATTGATTTCTCTGCCGTTTCCATCCTCTCGCTCATGGGACAGAATCGAGAAGATATCGAGACCTCAAGGCGTGTCTTACAAATGTGTGCCTACATTGTCGAGCTATCCGTTAAAACAGGTATGTTGTATTGCGTTCTCACGTTTTTCAATCTGATTTCATATGTTTTCTTCTCCGCAGACCTGTTCGAAGATTTTACCACTTATGAAATTGAAAATATCACAGCGATTCGAGAAACGAAAACGCTCAAGCGCCTCCATCTCGTCCTCATGCTTATTCACCCCCCGTTCGACGACACAATGTCCTCATTTCTCGTCGCGCTCCAGAATCTGGCCCATAAGATCTCTAGAATTCTGCGTCAACGACACCACGAAAACGGAATGGAGATGGATAACTGATTTACGTACGAGCAATGAGTACGTCCACTGTCCACTCATTCGCTATATATATTTCATACACATATGATAGGAGTCATTTGCGTTCGAACCGCATCTTCTTCCTCACCCTTCTTCCCACTCTAAGACTCGTTCACGCGCCCAC
>MU155516.1:0-27021 GCA_015484465.1 Pholiota conissans
GGGAAGTGCAACGTCGGATACCCCGCTGGCCTTGCATGCCATCGTCGCCTGTCTGGCGGGGGACTCTTGCGGGGGGTGGGAGCATGCGGTGTCTTTCATTCGTTGTACCCTCGTTTGGCGAGCGATGTCTTGAGCAAGGCGAGTACTTCATTTCTATCTTCATCCCTTTGTATCTCACATCGTCTCAGGTCTATACAGTGTCGATGAGGGATCCATCGCGTATACTTTCTATCTCTTGCTTATATTTATTGGAGTCATCGCTCACGGCCTTCACTCAGCATTCCCATCCGCCGCCGGCCTCATCCACAGCGAGCAAGCGAACTATTTGGTGATACATTCTTTTCTTCTACCTTTAACGACGTCGCTCATCCATGACCTCTTTTTTAGTCGGCACTTATCGATTGTCTTCCATCTCTTCGAAGAGGCTACCTACCCATAACGAACGACACGCACTGTCCATGACGCTTTCCTTACCATGCTCGCTGTGACGCATAGTAAGTCATGACATACTACGTGCGCGATTATTTGTCTGCTTACCCTTTCTAATTAGTGCTTCTGGCTTCTTTTCGCTGCTTTTGGTTTTCTTATTTAGTATCATCCAGATCATCCTTCTTTTTCTGCCCCATACCCGCGAGTAGCACGTAAAAGTGGCGGTTAAACAGGCATGTCCCTTATTTACTTACCTTCGATCTTTTTTCTCAACTTCTCCCAGTGGTCGACGTCCATCATCGGGTCATCGTCACCCAAACAACCCGCCCCTAAGTGTCTTTACCAGTAACGTCAACTCCCCATAATTGGCCAGCTCCGACCGCCTCTGCCATTCATTTTCTTGGCGGGACGCCTAATCAACTTACAAGTCGCCCACTGCCATTGACCTTCCGCTTCATCGTCGTTTCAACTCGGACTCATGTGCGCTCGCTGCATCACGGTGACTTTTCTTTATCTCTTGGTACGATCCCAATCTTACTGCAATCATTTCCCTCCTGCAGGGTTCCTTTTTGTTATTATTTATTCTTCAATTTTCTTGTCTCGTTTGTTTTTTGGTGTTTCTGTCGTTTGTATTCTCACATGTAGTCAAAAAGCCTTCTTTCACCCTCCGTTATATTTCTCGCTACATAAGGGTGTTCACCATCAGTACGGTTAACCATCGCATTTTACCACCCTCCCTTTCCCTTTTTCCAAGCTTTGCCTTTAAATTGTATTCACGTTTGCAATTATGTAGAAGGTTCTGTTCGAATGATAATTGCATTAATTCGGAATCTTAGTGTTACTCAAGTGCATAATGAACACATTCCCACTACGATTGTAAGGAGCAAGGGGGTTCCTGTCGAAAAGAAGAATTTTGAGAAGCTGAGGTTTACTGTGCGTTGGTCGAAATCATGTTCGGGCTTTGAATTTGTTGACGGCGCCTGAATATTTCGATACAGGAGCTCGTCATCGGCTCTTGCCTCTTCACTAGTATTTCCACCTTCCCGACGCTTGTATGCGCGCCAGATTTAAATAACGAAGTGAGTTGTCTATGGCACCGTCGTTATAAATTCTGAATATCAATCCTCTCAGCTGAACTCTATTCAGAATAAAGTCAAGAATGGCATCCTCTCCTGCAGCAATAGAAACGGAGAAAGCATCGTCATCGAGCCCTGATATCTGCAGTTAAGAAACCAGATGGACGAGCTACCATTGATCCCGAGTTTAATGCAGCATTCTATATAGATACTCTTCCTCCAGAAATCCTCGCGCTCATCTTCGAATTCGCATGCTACCGTCCTTACGACGAACGGTGTCATATAGCCCGCAGAGCCGAGTCATTGTGGGGGCCAAATGAAGAAGGAATCTGGGAAGCCTTCGTAACTCCGCTCTTCATTGGCGCTGTCTGCTCAAGTTGGAGAAACATCACTCTGAGTACACCAAGGCTGTGGACTCAGATTGACGTACAGATCGGTAACGAGCACGCAGAAGCACAGGCAGAGATGCTCCGATACTACCTCTCCAACTCTGGCGAACATCTCTTGACTGTGAGGCTCCTCCATAACGCCGAAACAAATTCCACAGAAGACAAACTTCTCCTTCCCAGCACGGCCATCGAAGCTCTTGAGCCACACTCGCATCGTTTGCACACACTCGATACAATAGTCCCCATGGAATGGGAAGATGCCTTGAAAAGAATTGCAAACCGTTTGTCGATGCTTACCCGCCTCAAGCTTAGGCAACACAACACCCCCTCCACATACAAAATCGATTTTTTTGTCAACGCGCCTCGCCTCCGAGATGTCACGCTCTTTAAAATCCAGATTAATTCAGTCAAGCTCCCTTTTGCGCAGCTCGAGCGCTTTGATTTCGATCCTAGCTTCCAGCTGGATTCCTTCGAGCCACTCCACCGCTGTCCACGCCTGCGCCACTGTGCCCTTTTAACTGTATTCCTTCCCAGTCAGATGAAGCATCTTGCATTAGAGACGTTGGAGATATATGGCGATCATCTGAAAGCGCTCCTCCAGAGTCTGGAGTTGCCTGCACTCCGATCCCTTCTTATATTTCTTGATCCTTTCCTGGAGGAGATGGAGCAGCCAATCTTGCGGAACTTCTTTAAGTGTTCGCCCTGTGCATTGGAATCGCTCACTCTGATCTATGCAACCCCAGACGAAACCGAATTTGTGGCGTTACTGCGGGAACTCCCAACCCTACGCATGCTGGAAATCTACAATAATTTCTATTTCTCCAGGACGGGCACGCTCACGCCAACATCGTTGAGGTTGATGACTCCCCGGAAGAGCTTGGCATTGGTATCAAGTGATTTGAATTTGGAAGGCAAGGAACAGAATCTTTGCGAGCCATGCCTCGTCTCGAATTTAGAATTGTTCTATTACGGGGGACACCTCGAAATTACTCCCCGTGCGATTGTGGAATTTTTGGAAGGACGATGGTATAGGGGACAGACGATGCCCAAGTTGCGTTCAGTGTGGTTTGCGACGCGACCACCAGTTGAATTCGATGAGATTGATACTGTGATCGTGGACCAGCTCCAGGAAGAGGGAATGCATCTCAAATTTCTTCCTGTTGACTAATATCGCCGGTATTATTGGTGATATGAGTACGTGTGTCTCTCCCACCATGTGCGATTCCTGACATATCAGACACAGTGCAAGAATATGGTCCTCATTCAGACATCTCATACTCAAGACTTGTCATTTGCTCATATTACAAAGGAGCGACCAAGGTCATATTTGTTTTTGCTTTTTGTACACTAGTCAATTATGGATTCCATTTATGAGCTTCTTACCATCGCTTTGCCGCAGTGCCTGGCGCTTCTTGATAATAATGCCAGCCTTAAACTCGTTAAGTGACATATGGTACCTGTCAGATACTCTATGAGGGAGAGAGCGTAGCGAGCACGGAATTTAAGCACTTGACGTATTAGGCGCGCGCTTAGCAAGGTCATCCGATAAAGGGGCCACGGCTTTTTCCGTGCCACCCGGGGTTCCGAGTTGTGATGGGATGGGTCATTGGGATACCAAGCGAGAGGCTTATGTCGAGAGTGTCAGCAGAACGTTAGTCTCGACCCAGGACGATGGGACGAACATGGCTTGCAGCCAGCGGGGTATTTCCATAGGTAGAATACCCGACGATCACACTTCGGGGGTTCTGTGATTTGTGGGACTCTTAAACTTATATCACGCATGCTGGAATTTATTTGAAATAAAATATCAACACAAATTGTAGAAAATACTTTGAATACTAGTCAAAGTTTATTATTTTCCCAGATTTCTTGTATAAAATACGATCACTGGGAATCAAGAATTGTCCCTTTGATTTGAAATTGATTAGCGTCTTTGACAATATTGTAGATTTTGGATCTTTGATATGAATGGATTTGAAGTTTGTGACAATATTATATCACAATGTTCTCTGCCATTTTAGTGATATAAAAATTTCCCGAACTTCAAATCCATTCGTATCAAAGACGGAGTCATGGACCAAAAATCTATGATGACATCAAAGAGGCCATTCGATTTCAAATCAAAGGGACAATTCTTGGTTCCCAGTGATCGTGTTTTGTACAAGAAATCTGGTAGAATAATAAATTTTGACTAGTATTCGAAGTATACTTTACAATTTGTGGAGATATTTTATTTCGAATATATGCCTACGTCTGTGTATAAATTTAGGAGTCCCACAGATCAGAGAATCCCCGAAGTGTCACACGACGAATCTAGAATTTCACTTGCCATCATATTTTACTAATACCTGAGCCGTGGTATTCTACCTATGGAGACTGGGTTCGAGTCCAGCAGAACGTTGCCACTGGGATAAGGAAGTAGTATGTGGTCACATAGAAATATAATCTACACATGGAATACAAGAAACTGGTGCGAACGAAAGTCGGTGTCATCGTATGGCATAGCTCTTTTCATCAACAACAAGGACGCGTACAGTAAGGCATATCTCCTGCAACGATTTAATCAGACTCTGAATCGTCTCATCATCCATATGCACATCCTGATGCGGTTGCGCATCGAGCCTGCAGGTAAACGTAAGACGTTCAACGCGGGGGAACAGTGTATGGAGCCATAAACACAGCGAGCGAGGCTTTTCGTCTGGATGCTGCGGATTGAACTTGTACAAGATGAGATGCGAGATATAGTCGAAGCAGATATGGGGCGTGGATCCGGGACCGCTCTCCGTGAGTTTCTGCACATCGTCTTCGCTGAGCGTCTCCCATAGCGCGCGCTGGAACTCCCTTCTGTTGTTGATATTCTGGATGTAGCTAAATACTGGCTGGAAGTCGGTGAATTCCATCTGGGCGTCGAGCGAGAAAACAAGACCGCGGGAGGAAGGACGCGTTTTCAACTTTGCTAGCAGCTCGTTAACTACTATGCTTGATGTGACATAGCTCGGGGGGTGGATCAACAGGCTGGATGGATAAACGGTGAGTTCACGGAGATTGGGTAGAGAGAGGGAACCGTTGAGCTTCCATGCAGGTGGGGGTGTATTTGTGCCTATTAGGATAGATACCAGTTCCACCGGGGCCTTCAGTACAGAAAGACGTAGAAATTTGGGCAGAAAATATGTCCCCGAAAAGAGACTCTTCGACTCGGACTTGAAGTTCTGGAACCTCACCCGGAATGTCCTGTCAATTGAGAGGGATGTAAGATTTGGGAGATGCGCAATGAAGTGGAGTAGGTCGATGCTGTCGAGGTGGGGACAGTTTCTCAAGAATTGGAGCTTCGTTAGACGGGTGGATACCGCATCGGCGATAATGGGTAAGACGAGCGCCCATGTTTCCTTCGGGAAAGAGATGTACGCGAAAGATAGCGACGTCAGATTCTGCTGTGAGTGTAAAAGTGATAGAGTCCAGTTGACGAATGGCGGAGTTAGGAGAGCAGGCGAGTGTATGGATAATGAAGTGATGGATTGTTTCGCTTGGGCCACAGAAGAAAGAAGCGCTGCGCGATCAATTTCGACGGATGATGATTTTCCTTCACGTTGCTCGAGCTCCCAGCGCAGTAGAAAGTGATCCTCTCGTGATTTCAGATATGAAAAGGCCTTCTGTACTGGTCCTGTAGAGCGAAAATGGAAGAGAAGTAGAAAGGAAGGGTCGTACTGGATGGTAAGGGACATGCACCCTTTCTCCAAGATGGAATTCACCATCATCCTAAATGCCTCCGTCCACCTCATCACCTCGTTGAGCGGCACATCCGTTGTATGTTTATCCTTCGAGACGTAGTAGGGATCCCAAACGAGGTAGATTTCAGCCACGTCGACTTGCCGCAGCTTGTTGACGAATCTCGAGACCCGTGTGACCGCATTGGAGAGGTCAAATGCCTGCTGGACGAAATTGCGAGAGCTTTTGGCGCTCGGGTCCTGGAAGAAGCACCTGAAGCGCTTTATCCTTGATATGTCTGGTAGAGCATTCAAGGCAGCGAGTGCGTCGGGCTGTCCGTCAGTCGCCGGTGACGACCATCGCAGAACGTAGATCGACGTCTCCTCTTCCGGGTTCCGAATTCCCTCGTTGGACAAGAAGAGGTTCAGGGAAAGGGATAAAAGGCGTCGTGATATGAAGGCTACGTTGTAGATATCTTTCGAGGAGAGGCCGTTTTGCGAGGAAAGGATGTAAAGTAGGAGTTCATTGGGCAGGTCGAGAAGAGAAATCGCCGGTTCCGAAGGCATGATATTTCGTAAACGGTCGGCTATTGCAATTTATATGAGTTTACAAATATGTAGGAACCTCTCTTTAGATGACGCCGCACCTTGATAATAAACTCAACGCTAGGTCTAGTGTGGACAGAAGTCCAAGGTCAGTAGCAGGACGTGGCAAGAATCCGGAACTAGACTCGAATTCAACAAATATATGCGTAGCTAAACATATGCTTGTCTCCGCGAAAATACCTCAGCGTATTGTGTAAGCCCAATGCTCCCCCAGGTAGCTCATCCGAAGTGATGCATTCTCTACACAGGCGCTATTTTGGGATCTCCGAGAAGCAACTTTGAAGATCTGAGAACTTGTACATTATTCAACACGAAACGAAAGAATTTGTGAACGTTGTATGAAGTCAAGATTTGTGCGAAGTCAATCGCTGTGGTCTGCATACCTTGACTGCACTATATTTAGTATAATCTCGCGGCAACGGACTATCCGAAGCTACAGCGGCCACCCTCCAGTAAGCTCGGATCCGTCTATAGCATCATACACGTGCTCGTTAGTAAGTAGTAGCAGGGAGTCTATCCTTGACCCTCCTCGTTCCCATACGCGTTGCTCTTATGCTTTGGCGTGAAGGACCACGTCTCTGGGACGGGTCCCAAAAACATTTCAGATATTTTCACCCAGTCATTACTGTCGGGGCTTGATAGCAGCGATTCTAGTCAAAGCAACACAGAAAGGGGATAAGACGTCAATATAAGCCCAAGGCGACTGTCAAAATCACAATTGAACTGACCTAAATCATTGCGGCCGCGGAACGCAGGGGCGCGGTCGTTGATCCTTCCTGGGAGATGTTCTAAGATGCCGATTGGGACGTAGCGGTATTGGAAGGATAGCGCCTCGCAGAGGTACCTTCGTGTAGCGTTGACGCCTGTAGTATCTGATCCAAAATGGCTAGCAAAAAATAGCGCATGTCAGACACACAGTAAAAGAATGGGTCAAGAACTAGTGCGACGTACTTCAAACCATACTCCGCGTACTATATCAAGACAATATACAAGTCAGTCCATAGTATCAATAAGTGTGAGGTAGTGTATACAACGCACCTTCCTAATAAGCTCCAGTCTCTCCCTCGCACTGATATCCCATTCTCTTTTCTCTTGAATCTCGGTGAAAATCCAAGGCTTAATGAGTGCGCCACGCCCAATCATCACACCGTCAACGCCGCTAGTTTCGACATGGTGCCAATAATCCTGCGATGAGAAACAGTCACCACCACCAAAGATCGGTACGGGGGGCACTAAATTAAGTATTAAGAGCTAGCTCTTGGTAATGGCATTCGAGACGAATCACGTACAGTCCTCGTCCACTTCTTTTGCTCTAACAGCCTCCACGCACTGCTTGATGTAGTCCCAATCTGAAAGCCTGGTGTACCGCTGTTGTCTGGACCGTCCATGGAGCTGTTGGGAGATATTAAATTAGCCAGATCGAGAAGCTGATATAAATAATAAGAAAGACGGACTGTTATGCATCCAGCGTTCCACTCAGTCGACAAGCGAGGCATCAGCCTATGTGCGGTATTTTTCCCGTCCTTAACACCTGTCCGTAGTTTCACAGTCACAGGTATCTCTCCTAGCGCTCTATTCATCCCCACAAGGATCTTGCCAAGCTTGCCTACCGAGTCCAACACTGAAAAACCACCACATAGTTAATCCCATATGCCGGAATAACAACGATAAAAATAAACGCACATGCAGACCCGCTTCCGCTTTTGAACACCAGGTCGATCGGACATCCACAGTTGACATCCACAAAGTCGATGTTTGCTCCGCATTCCTTCGCGAGTACCTCTGCGGTCGGTACGAGGTTAGCGGGCTTGTTTCCCGCGACTTGGACACCGAAGATCTTTTCCGAAGGATGACGGCGGACGAGTGACCATTCCTCTTTAGAGCCGGCCAGGAATGAGCTTGCAAGACCCACTGCAGAAGAGGAATGTGAGTGTTTGATTTAGCGCGAAAAGATTTCGTACTTTCTCCGCAAGTGATGTCAGCGCCCAGGTCTACACATAACCGGCGGAAGGGCTAAGAACACGATGTTAGAAGATGGTATTATTGTGAAAGAACGAAATAAGCATACGAGATTTCCAACCGTCGTGAGAGGCGCGAGGTCTGGAACTGTGGTCAAAATGACGACAGAAGGTGTGCTGGGGAGAAAACATACACGTTTTGCCTTTCCAATGCAACCTCTTTTTCTCCGGAAATCTGACGCGTACATCAGGCGTATCCAGCTGCTTCGTTGTCGTCTCTGCGTCCCCAGTGCGCTTTTCGATGATCGCGTCGGCCTTTGTTTCAGGCAAGGGAGCAGGTTCCGAGGCTGGGGCTGACGAAGCTTCATCCACCAAAACTTGGGGTTCTGGAGCCGACATTTCTACATCTTGTGCTTCTTGCTCAGGTTCGCCAATGACGATGGAATTGGCAGTGGGTACAGGTTTTGGCTTGTTGTTGAGTTCAGTATTTTCGGCTGCGAGTTGTCGCAAGTACTCGTCCGCGATAGGGAATTTATACTAGAGTCAATTTTCCCTCCCGTAAGCCAAATTCCTCGCCCAAAGAACGCCGTCACTCACTTTCCGCGACCGTAGCGCCTTTTGCACGTCCGCACCCACAAAGTTGACTTCATGCGATGTAAGCGCCGTGCGCGCTTTTTTGTCCTCGTCTCCAGCCAGCGACATCTCGCCCGTCTCAGAGAACTTGATATGTCCGCCCAAGAACCGGCATTTGAACCCGTAGCGGCACTCGCCCGTCTCTGCGAAAACGGGGCAAACGGTGCTTAGATCAAGGGTGGGGTAGTCCAGGTGGGGCTTGACGAGAGAGTCTTGGTCAGGCGCAAAGGGCGCAGAGTCAGACGTTTGGGACATTTCGGGGATGTGGATGTCGCGCGCTTTGGCTGCGAGATACGAAGGGATGTCGTGTGTGTAACGGCACCTGCGAGTGCAGTTGTGAGATTTCTTTAAGCATAAATGAGAGATTGAGAATCGGAGAAAACTCACTCTGTTCCGAATTCGCATATGGCCCCATTCGCGACCCGCCAACAAAGGTCAAGCTCGTCTCTGACCTTTCCAAACCGCCTCGCTTTGTTTTGTCCCCTCTGCGCCTTCTTCTGCTCCTTCGTCTGCTTTCCGCGTGATGGTCCTCTCGAGTCTCTCACGTCTCCATTATCCCTACCATCGCGGTGTTGGTTGCGATCGCCCGTTGTGCTCCCTTCTGCAGCGTCATCGTCTGCGATGGCTTTGGGCTGGGTAGAAATTAAATATCTGATGATGTTCTGGTCAAGGACTTAAAACCATAACGTATTCGTGACCTACTCAGCCTTTACTGGAGCTGTTCCAGAGGGATATGGAACGGAAGCACGGCCTACGGCAAGAGAAGCTTCAGTTGTCATTTTGTAGTTGAGGTTGAAGCTTGAAGGGTGGATTTAAAAATGAGATCAGTGATTTGGTCACGTTAGTCTACGTAGATTAGATTAGATGAGAAGGATGATCTAAAAATAGTTTCTGTTCTACAGCGCCGTTAGAAAATCTGTCTTTCTCCCTGCTGGAAGCTATGGACTTGGGCGCACGCAAGGATCCTTAGAAAATTTGTCACTGGCTTCCATGAATGAAGGCCTGTAACATCCATTCTTCTCAAGTCAATCTCAGCTTGAGACAGGAAGGTACGGCTCGATTTGACGTCATACAGGACCCATATCCACAAACGCTGTCTCAGTTTGGTGCCTTGTTTTTCCCTCCCATACGGCACGACTTGATTCTATCCATCATGTTACGCCAATTTATAGCAACAGGACACACACGATTCCATAGCCTTGCCCTCCATCTCAGGGCATCTTCGGTGCACCAGCAACCACCCTACCGGCTCACCACATCCACACCGGGCATAAAACCTTTCGCCGCATCTCTATCCACTACCACTACCACACGACAATTGCAGCCTCAAACGAGTTCCGTGAACCCTAAAGGCCTGACATTCAAACGCCTCTCATTGCACCTCTCCAACCCATCCCGCATCGAAATTACCAAAGTCAACGGCGTCAAAGTGACGGTGACCGGCGACTATACCGTCCTCGGTACGGATTCGGATGCGTACTTCCACCTAGACACAGACCCAGCGAGCGTTGATATGGAGGTTGGGACGCTGCCATATGAGCATCCGCGCAACCACCATGTTAGCTCCATTGTTGTTTCTGGTAGTGGAGGACCAAGCGCCGAGGCTGACCGCGACCATCCGAAGACGGTTGGGGGACATTTGAGGTATGGTGGACGCGGGTACACGGCCAAAGATGAATTAGAAGCCTTTTCGGAGATGAGTAAAGAGGACGAGGGTCCTGATGGGAAGGAGTGTAAGGGACGAAAGCCGGAAGAGGCAAGGCCCACTTTGAGGTATGGGTGATTAGCGCTGTATGTATTTTCAAAAGTCTAGTTTTGAGAGGACCGTGCTGATGTTATTATAGGGTCAACCGACGAAAAAGCCCTTGAACTTTAAAGACATTTCTTAATTACCACTGCGAATACGCATTTCCGTCTTGCATTGCCTATGCTCGAGAAGTGCGGGAAGTTGACTTATCATCGATTGTATGTATGTATCTTATAAATCCAAATGTAACACCACAACCCTCCCAATCAATCATTGCTCGATGAATTTATCCCATTTACTCATGCACGAATACCCGTCATAATCTGTTAACACGGAATATCAAGCACGAACCCAAAGGACTTGAAATAGATACGCACCAAAGCTCCGCGCCTGATCGCAACTACACCTCCCCGCTTCCCATGCGGCCTTCGACTTGGGGCAGTGCGTGTATGGACTGTGCTCGTATCCAATATCGTCGAAGAATTGGATCTGGTCGCGCGAGGCGAATAGCGCGGCGGCGATGGAGTGCACGGGGGCGTCTCCCCAACGCTGTCAAAACAAATATTGTGAAGAGAACTGTTGAGGGAGATGGACGAGAATATGGCGAAAGGGAATAATACATACCTCGTAATAAAATCCACCTTGTGCATCTAGATATTCGAAGAAAGCGGTGTAGGCTTCACCTCGCCAGAATTCCATGTCGGCGATCTCGAAGTTGCTCCAGACTGTCCGGTCGGTCGTGTTGTTATTAACTGAAGGGAGTGGACAAGGATCGGGGAAAGGAACGTACAATGACACAGGTTATATGAGGCACCATCATCCTTCAACATGAATCCTAGAGCGTTATTTTCGGCGATGTATTCTGGATGCAATTTCACGAAATCTACAAGGTAGATTGGTGAGGTCAATGTGAGATATTTTAGAGGACGTCATCATACCCATTATGTGCCCCCACATCGTCGGTATCGTCGCCTCGTACTCATACATTGTTATAGTGAATGCTGTGACACATGTCAGTGAGTTCATGCCTTGGTCAATGCAAACATGGAGTGACGCACAATAAACCTTGTTGTGATCCTCCATGAACCGGAAGGGGTCGTAATTTATGTCGCAGTGAAAGTGGACATCTGGTCTGTTGGAAGTACCCGAGTCAGCGAAAGCTCAGTTCGGAATGTTGGAGACGGGAATGAAATAGACAGAGGAGCAGCCACATATGGAAGTTATGTCTAAAAGGGGAAACATAGCGTAGTGTTTCCTCTCGATGGCAAGTATTTCGTGATAGAAAGGACGGCGGCGATAGTGCAGATACAATACTGAAGAAATAAGGCAAATATACTCACTCGATGCGCCAATACCACCGGTACTTTAGCATGAGGGGGTGTTTGAAGAAAAACTATCATTGACGTCGCAGTCAGTGCCCGAGTCAAGGAACCTGAAGGAGAAATATAGAACGGAAATGAACGATACGCACCCCAGAGTTAAATCTGCACATATTCCTATATGAAACACTCCCCCCGTAGATGATATTCTTTTCCACCATCTTATCCCTGCTCTCCTTCGCCTTGGTTTCATCGATCCAATCGGGTTGGTACCAGTGGTCGTGCGGGATCACGCCGAATTCAACTTTGGCGGCGGTGAGTATGGAAATGCGACTATATTTCCAAAGTTTCAGCATCCCATTTCACAATCATGAAGAAGAACAGAACAGGGATCAAAGCTGTACGACGCACCGTTTGAAATCATTGCTGAACTCCTCCTCGTTCAGCAGAACGTATGGGTATCGATAGCGCCTGTTGAACCGGTCCTCAATCTCACGTATGCTTCGCACCGTGCTCTCCAAGTCCGAGTTCCGACAGAGAATGACGAAGGCGGCGTTTGCGCGTGGGTCGGGGGAGAGCGTTTCGTTCGTGCTTCCTTGAGGGATCCAAGTGTTAGATATCGAGTCGGCGTTGGATGGTTCGCTGAGCTTGAGGATTGAGGTGAGGCCTAAATTTGAGAGCGATGTTGCGCGTCCGTATGACGCATGCGAGAAGCTGAGGATGTAGTGGAGGGATACCTATGTTATTCGTTCAACATTGAGTCGGTTCAGGGAGCTGTGAAAGACGTACGAGGAATGCGAGAACTGCGAAAAAGTATCGAGCTACGGCGTTCATTCTTGGGGAACTTCACGTAGGGTTTGAGCCTTTGCGATTGAGTTGTAACGGGGAGAGCGAGGAAAGCAGGACGACAACGACTGCTGATTCTCTGATGCCTCGCTGACGGTGTTCTAGCTGTATCAGGGTATCTGGGAATCCCTTGCAAGTTAGGAGTTTGGGGTCGAAAGAAAAATGGGCCTTGTCTTCCTCTTGATCCTGTGGCGGTTTGGTATGGATGTGGCGGTAAACGAGAACGAGGGTTTTCTGGCCTGGAAAGTGAAGAAAAGCGGAAATAGCTGTCTCGAGGGGAAGTTAGGAAAACATATATGCGATGCGAGCTTGGAGATGGTGCTGGGAAGTCGGTGGTACTGCGGAGGACTAGTGGAAACGGGCCTTGTTATCGTTGGGCCTGAGGTTAGGAGAGAGATATAGACGATCGCATTGGTGTGACGTATTAGAATTTACTTCCGCTCGCTGCTTTGATCACACTAGTGGCAGTTTGGACGGTTCTTTTGCTTCTCGATGCCTCAGATATCGTTCGGTAGCTTCTCGCCAGCATGCTCATTTTTGAAAGTCCATCCACAAGTTTTTGAAAATAATCTAGATCGGAAGCGTACGAGCGGACTCGTCCAGAATTTCCGCAGTCATGATCGCGTTCCGAGTCCGAGTGAGCGCGGGAACGCCGAATATGGGAAGCAGATTCACAAAGGATGGGTATGGATATATTTTCTAAAGCGCTGCAGCTTTAACACCACTTGATATGTAAAACAAATTTTTCGTTGGATATGCACGTTGAACTGTGTTTAACTGTGTCCAAAACCTTCGGCTTAACGGCATGCCGGGGATTAGGCGCCCGTCGGACTCTGCCGAAGCGACGCCAAGAATTACAAGGTCAACTAGCTCGTGAGTCGAAGCTTCGTATAAATACTATAACTGAGAGCGTAAAAAGATATTCTAATGGAGTTCCCGTATCCTACCCGTTATGCAGTAGTTATTTTTCTGCTGAATATGGGCTTTCTCCATCAACCGACTTGAGGGCAGTTAGATTTCAATCGCCCTAAGCTTTGCCCCCGGTGTCTGCGAACGAACCAAACTGAATTCTGCAAACGAGTTTGATAAATTATTTCTGCGTACCAAGTGTAATGATATTCGAAGTCAATCGAGGGCTCCGATGAAATTCGACTCAAGTGGCTTGCTGGTACCGATCGCCATATTTCTACCTGTTCTTCGGTTCGGAACCAGTACTTCCCGTGCTTGATGCAGATTGTAAGAAATTTTAGTTTAGGAAATGTAGATCCGTCAATTGCTTTGTTTAATCGTGATAAGTCTTCCAATACGGCGTCCTGCAGCTGGTAGTTCGGGTGCAGTTCCAAGTCGATATCGAGCGCCGCGAGGGATTCAAACTTGTGATCGCTTATGAGAGAAGCTGGAAGTGGTCCAAAGTTCCTGGAAGAATGGTATGTGATGCCAATTTTTAAAGAAGAGAGGGTGGCGTAGGAATGAGAATTGAGACTAAGCATAATATCTGACAAATAATAGGGTGCTTCGCGTCCTTTCGAGTATATAAGCGGCGCTGCACTTCTATATATAACAAAAAAGACGAACCGTGATGTTCAAGTGACAATTGCTCTAAGTTAGATACCACATTCAGTGCGCTGTAATCGCAAATCCCGTCTCCTCCTCCTTTGAAGGATAATGACTTGAGAGCTGTAGGGTCAATGACTGAATATTTGGAGCCAGCACACTGATCCAGCAATGGTATTACAGCATGAGGGAACCCTTCCAAAGTCAACTTTTCCAACCAAAGAGGACCTGGTGCCCTAATCAAAGGAATGAGCGCAGGAGGCGTCGGCATATTTCTTGCCGAGAAAGTCCCTTTCAGGGTCAACTTTGTAGGACACCCACAAAGTAGAATTTCCAGGGGTATGTTTATGTAGTCGTATATCGACAGGGAGCGAAGGGGTGAGCGATTAATGAGGCGGTATAGGGAAAGTTGGTAGGAAGACGGCAGACGGTTCCAAGAATGCTGTGAAAACCATAAAGGAGTGTAGGCATCAATCGATAAGGATTCTATGTTGTGAAATTTATCCAATAAGGCATGGGAGGCGATATCACTATAGTTAGATTCATCGCAATACAAGGATAATACGCGGACATTTTGGAGGATCTCTGGATTACTTTCGACGAGGCGTAACACAGTTTTTGTCCTAAACATCTGTGGCCTTGAGGAGAGCATATTTAGGCATTTTTGAACGTCAGGTTCATTATCATTTTCAATGTTGTCCCAATCTCGTGGTAAGAGGATCATTTCATGGAAGAGTATCTTGCGACAAAGATGGAGCATCGAGTGACAAGTGAGCGACATTGTGCGAAGTGTTTTGTAGCGACCGGGAGGCAAATCGTCATGGTCAACCATTTCCACAATTTCTGCGAGGACGTCATATGGAAGAGCACACATCTGTGGTTCAGGTTGTTTGGCTGCAAGACCGCTCGTTGACTTGTAGATGATAGATGTGTTTGAGAAATTGGCGTGAGAGCAAAGTGCACAGGTGTGGGCCGGCAATAGCCGGAAGTCCTGTAATGATCGTCATGTTATACCTTGTTCTATTTTTTCAACGCGACGAGATGTCCACCCGTTCGTTTGCATCTCAACCTATACATACGACGCTATACAGATGCAGACTTCTGGACTATGTCCACTTGACACCCATTTTTTGACACTGGACAGGCATACGTTTCAGAATCATTCCTCCGACACGTATGTGGATGGCAGCAAAATGTTGGACGGGTGTGTATACGTTGCCAAATGCTCCGCACTGGATCATGCTGCCGTGTCCCGGAAGTTTCATACAATGGTCGACGGTAACACGCCTCGTTTTGCGTTGACTATGTAGCGTCCACGCAGAAAGTATAAAGGCAGGCTCAGAGACGCTTTCTCCTCAAGCTGGTCTTCACCATCCAAACTAACAATCGTTTCTGAGCTGCGCTTGGTCTACCTCAATTGCCACACTCACTTCACGAACAATGCAGTCTCGTATCTTTTTCGCTATCCTCCCCTCTCTTTTGTGCTCCGTCCTTCCGTCTCTCGCCCTCCCAACCCAGGGCCCACTGTCTATCGAAAGTCGCTCGTTCGACCCGTCCTCTGACGCAACTTTGCAATTTTCTCGCGAAGTAGCAGAGGAATCTCTTGTGGAACGCTACTACGAAGATAATGACGCCAGCGTACTTGCGCGCGAAACGGACGACGATTTGCTCGTCGCTCGTGAACCCAAAAGTCTCGCCGTCTTCGGCGCGGCGAAGTCCCTGAAGAAAGCCATGAAGGCGACGAAGAAGGTAGAAAAGGCAACCAAGAAGTTAGAGAATGCAACCAAGAAAGCAGCCAAGGTTGCGAAGAAGGTTGAAGGAGTAGCGTCAAAGCTTGACGGGTATGTTGGTTTCATTCACAACTTTATCCGTAAACATCCGATTTACATAATTCTTTTGCAGAAAACACGCATTACCGATCCACAGTCTTACAAGCGGAAAGGCACAGAGTGCTCTGAAGACTGCCATCGGGTATGTTTGCTTTATTCACATCTTTGTCCGTAAGCACCTTCAACATAAATCTTTTTCAGAACACATGCATTACCTATCCATGGCGCTACAACTGGAAAGGCGCAAAGTGCTCTGAAGACCCCCATACACATGGCCAACAGTCCTATCGTCAAAGGTGGCGGTGGAAGTGACCGCCAGACAAGCGCCCGTATCACCCCACCGCCAAATGCTCGCAAACCCAAAGTTGCGAAGAGCGAGCACTTGATGAAACCTCAAGCCAAGACGCCTCAAAGAGCTGCAAGTGCGCGCTTGCAGCAGAAGAAGACGGATGTACGTGCCAAAGTCGGCGGAGCAACTGCGATTGCCAACCACAAGGAATCCTTGCGTCACGGAGACACGCCTGGACGACACGATCAATTGCGCCGTCCACGCCACTCTGGTAGGTTTTACTTCTGCTTTCTTGTGATATCCTGCTGATCAGTTGTGCCAGATATTTCTTCAGGCAGGAGTTCTCTTCAAGGAGCGTCTGGTTCCGCATTTCGCAATGGACGCTCCGGGTCTCGCGTACGTCTTAATTTTGACACTAATCTTGAGGTGGGCATTCGAATAATATTCCTTTTCAAAATAGTCGTCCGAGTTCATGCATCAAGAAGGCGGTTTTCGGGAACACCGTCACGCATCTGAGTTCGGGCATGAATATCCTATGCACCTCTCTGGATTCCGCTCTGAAGGTGGTTTCAGAGGTTCACAGAGTGTCTTCCGGCATGAAGGATCGTTCGGTGGTTCCCGTGGTATGTTTTCAAGGAGTACCGTATGCAGCTCATAGCGTATTGAAAATGCTTCTTTTCTAGGTGGATTTGACAGATTGGAAGGGTCTCGCTCTCATGGCCGCTTTCACGGTGAAGGCTATGCGAGCCACCACGAGCATAGTCCCTTTTCCAGGTATAGGTTGGATGAGATGGAGTATTGATATCTTACGAGTATGAATGAAAGTGTAGCTTGTAGTTCCATCATTCAATCTTATATATGAAGTATAACGTCCAGTTCACCGTTATAATATCATACTACATTTTATCCATCTTTTATAAACTGGTATATATCCATGTAAAGGTTCCAATCGACTTTCTGAGGGGACACGAATTTATGAGTGCGGCTTTCGCGGGCCGAAATTTCCACGTACTCCGACTCGGCGTTCCAACAATCCGCACTGTCCACACTTGTTTCTACTCCGCCATGACCAACTGTCTCTCATGTTGTCTTCTGAGTCGTCATTCTCATTCTAAAGGATCGAAATCTTTGGTTTGAACCTTACGGGAAAACAAGAATGTTACTATGGTTTCCTTACTTTATAGTGCGCCCTCTACTGCTTCTTCTGAACGGCTTTAACGTGAAATTAACAGTGGTTCACCTGACATTAGACATTGTTCTTGAAGCATTAGGAACTTCATAAAAGGTTACGCAAATAAAACTTATCCGCATTTTTTCCCTCGTTCCTTGTCGCATATCACAGAAAATCATGCCAGTCAAACGCCAGTGCTGCATTCTTGAAGTATCAGACTCTGGCTCAACATCTATCATATCGTCTACGGAAAGGCACACAATGCAATGTACATACTCCATCTCAACTCTTCAAGTTTCGAGGATTCGGTTAGGATCCGGCTCGAAACTGTCGCCGCGAACGTCCAATGCTCAATGTTACAGAATCCTGTATTCTCGACCCCCCATCCTCGCGTGTTACTTTTCGCGCACGCGTTCGGAACACCTTAACCTCTGCTCTGCGTCTACGGAATTTTAATCGGCCGTATATGGAAGCTGCTTTGCTTTGCTTTACGTCCATTTCACCGTTTCCGACATGCACGCAAGCTCAGCCGCATGATGTGCCGGTACAGCTAATCCATCATTGACTTCCTCCCCGCACACCGATGTCAAGATTTTCGGAGGTTTCACTCAACCTCGGGACCTGCTTAGGATTTTCGCTTCTTCGGCAAGGTACGCTGCCAGGATCGACGCCTGGTGTATAAAAGCAAGGAAAGACATCGTCTTTTTTTTTCTTCAAGCTGGTCTTCACTCAACGACCTGTATACCGAGCAGAGCTTGGTCAAGTCATACGCCCATTCATACTTTCACTTCTACCTTACAATGTACCCTCGTATCTTCCTCGCCGTCCTCCCTGCGCTTCTGGGAGCAATTGTCCCTTCCCTCGCCCTTCCGATCCAGTCTTCGGATGCGCTGACCGTTGAAGCTCGATCTTTCGATCCAACTTCGGACCTTGTGGTGCAGCTGTCTCGCGATGTAGCTGAAGACTCCTTGATTGAGCGCTACTACGACTATGACGAAGTCGCTGTCTTCACTCGTGCTGTGGTCCAGGATATCTTTCCTCGTGGTGGCAATGGCAAACCTAAATTGACCGCCGAGGAAGCTCAGGCCCGCAAGGACAAAGTCAAAGCCGACATTGCTCAGAAACAAGCTGCTAATGCAGTGAAGAAAACCGAACGTAAAGAAGCATTTGAAAAACTCGAGTATGTGATCCGTCGCCATTCCTAAGCCGCACATAAGTACTGACCCCGCAAATTTTATAGAAAAAATGGCAAGCCGCACTACTACAACATGCCTAAGAAGGTGAACTACAAAACGACGACACTGCCCAACGGAAACGAGCACATCGAAGCAGGCTACCGTGCCATCGAGCGCAACAAGAACCCCCCGACACGTATCCCCAAGCAGCCAAAGACGCCCCACCCCGACTTCGCGAAAGGCGAGCACCTCACGAATGAGAAAGCAAAGAATTCGCAAGCGGAGGCAAATTTGCGCAAGCAGCAGAAGCAGGCGGATGGACGCGCCAAATACGGGGCTGCAGCTGCGGCGCACAAGTCGGAGACCCTTGTGCACGGAAATATGCCAGGGCGCAAGGATGAGTACCACGTTCCAGGCCAGGGTATGTATCTTATGTATCGCGATGAAGAACTGTTCTCTGATCACATTTTGGCGTTTGCTAGGCGTCGTTACGGGCAAGGAGGTTCGCCAAGGTGCCTTCAATGCTGCGGTGCAGGAAGGAAAAGGCGGAAAATACGTGCGTTTTAAATTAAAATTTGCTAGCGTTCAGAAAGTTATTCATCGTGTGAATGCTCTAGCCTGTCGAATTCAGGAATCAAGAACAAGGACCCGCGGATAATCGCCATCAGCCACTCCCTCACATGGTTGGCAGTGGAATTGAATACCCCATCCAAAAGGGCGGCTACCAGCCGGGAGGCGCTTTCGGAAATGTTCGTGGAGTATACCAGAAGAACGCCGCCGGAGGATACAATCTCCAAGGAGTCCTCGCTCACGACAACACTCGCGACAAGAGCCATCCTGGCTTCAATGACCATATTCCTGTCCCAGTTACACATGCCCAACCTTCGCCTGACCCGTACCAATACGAAGGATAAATCTAGGTAGCTGGAATTAGAGTTCGATGCGTTGTTGTGATTGTCACGCCCTAGAGTTCATAGATTTTGCGCAATTGCTTGTATGCTTGCTTCAATTCTTTATTCCGTTCCGTAGCACCGGAAAAAAAATCCAGAAGACATCGTGACTATCATACCTTGGCCTTAGCCTCTGCAAGTGCCTTTTGAACTGCTGCCAATACTCGCGGGTGGACGTCTTTCCCAGCTGCGATGACACCATAGTTCTCTCCCAGCGTCCGCCCGAGACCAAAGTCCAGCGGCTCGCCTCTAGAATCCGTCACTATGCCCCCAGCCTCCTCGACGAGGATCTGCCCGGGGGCATGGTCCCAGATCTTCTCTCGGTAGCCCACGCCCGTCGGCATGCGCAGATACGCGCCGCCCTCCCCACGCGCCAGACACCCGTATTTCGCCTGGCTGTCCATACGTGTCGGCGCTCGTGTGATGTTGAGCAGCGCCGATACCCGATCATTGAAAGAGTGCGACGAGTGCGCGGCCTCGACCGACTCGAGGAAGTTGAGTGTCTCTGGGGTGGATGCGGGAATGCGGATGGGTATGGGGTCGCCTCCTGCGAGTGTTAGCTGTTGTGCGCCCTGTCCTCGCACGGCAGAAAAGATGCAGCCTGTGCCTTTTTCTGGGTGAGTGGGGTCGATGGGGAGGTTGGGGCATCCAATAACGCCGACTTGCACAACCGAGTCGACGATAAGCGAGAGACAGACAGCGTACTGCTCTCCTCGTAAAAATCCTTTCGTTCCGTCGATGGGGTCGATTGTCCACATGCCTTTAACGGATCATTAGATAAAGCAACGAAGACGATACTGCCAGTCACGAACGTCCAACTGGGCCGCCTGGGTGGTTTCCTCGATCGATGTCGTCGAGTAGCTCCGCGTCCGTCTGTTCTGTTCCAGGACCAATGTGCCATGTTGCACTATCGCCGAGTCCAAGGGGCGCGGTCAGCGCTTCGTTTGCAAGTGCGATAATTCGATCCTTCATCTCCTTGCCTGATTCGAGACGAAGCTCCGCCGCATCCTCCTCACCTACGATCGGGTCTGCTGGAAACGCGCGGTGCAAGATAGAGCTTATGACTGCTTGTGCTGCGTAGTCTCCCACTGATCGTACAACATCAATGAGCCTGAGCTCTCGATGCAGAAATGATTGAACGCACCAGTAACTGGCGATTTGTCACCCTTGGTGAGCGTCTCATTTTTGACAAGCTTGTTAAAAACAGAGGATGTGAGCTGGCATGCGCGACGCACAGCGGCGACCGCTACTTGCTCTTCCGTTGCGTATTTCTGGGACATATGGAGGGAACGGAGGAGGAGGCGGAAGACATTGGGCATGCCGTTCCTCATTGGTCGGGAGTTACCTTTATTTGGAGAAATATCGTTTTTAGAAATGCCTGATTAGGACTTAATAGCTTCGGCACGAGTGCCGCCGGATTAAAACCGTCTCTTGGTTTCCATCCATCATCTTCCTTAAATCCCACCTTGTTTCTGCCTGTTGGGTCCTTGAAATGCCTTCCGAGGATCTTTCAATATACCAATTTCACACAAGACACAATTTCGAGCTACCAGCCGGAGAAAACGTCAGAATCAGCCCAGAGATCCTGCAAGTTGTTTCAGACATCGATGAGGTAAT
Source organism: Pholiota conissans (assembly GCA_015484465.1). NCBI lineage: Eukaryota > Fungi > Basidiomycota > Agaricomycetes > Agaricales > Strophariaceae > Pholiota > Pholiota conissans. Next base: position 21,293 of record MU155516.1, read on the forward strand.
TTTACGACTTCTGTCCTGAAATTCCTGCTCAGATTTATAGTCTCTGGACGACCTTATCAGCCGCCCTATCGTGCAGCCACTTCCCGTCGATGACAGTCTGCCTTTAACGCATTATTTCGTATCGTAGGTATAATCCACAATCCCTGCTTTTGGATTAACAGTTGATCGAACGATGTCATGGCAGGTCTTCGCACAACACATATCTATTGTCCAGACAACTTGTCGGAAAGTCTTCAGCGACGTCGTATACGCATGTGCTGAGTCGGAATGGACGGTGTGTTGGTGAGTTGGAACTCGGATTCAAAGAGACAAATCTAATTGAGAGACCAGAAATCGACGTATGGCCATCATCTAAAGGCCTGGTTGTAACACATGGACATACCTTCAGCAAGGGTGTTTCATTCACTTTAGTATGCGAAGCTATCGGCGCATCCGTCACACCAGAAACTTGGCCCGTTTTTGTAAGTCTGGAGTGCCATGTGGATGTTGAAGGACAGCAGGAGCTCGTTGAGCAGATGCTCGACATATGGGGTGACAAATTGGTGAAAGGAAAGGTAGAAGAAGAAACGGACGAAGGAGGTTACGTCTCTCCGTCTGCACTGAAAGGCAGGATCATTCTAATGGTATGTGATGTTCTATGCAGCGTCAATCCTCACCAAATGTCAACTAGGTCGAATACTACCCACCCCCAGCTACAGGAACAGGCGAAAGCAAACTCGACGATGACGACGAATCGTCCTCTTCAGGCGCCTCCGAGGAAGAAGACGACCCGCGCCGCTCCTGGCCTGGCCGGCGCAACAAGAACCCTAAGGAACGGGCAAAGATCTCCGACGCGCTCGCTGAGCTGGGATACTACGCACGCAGTATGAAACCGTCCAAGGATTGGCTCTCTACCCCTCTCATTCCGGATTCCCCCGAACACATCCTTATCAATATATCAGAGCCGCGCTGCCTGCGTCTGCTCCCAGTGTCTCTGCGCGAGCTCATCGCGCACAGCAACCGCTACCTGCGCCGCATCTTCCCTAAAGGAACGCGCGTTGGCTCAAGCAACTTCGACCCTTCCGTGTTTTGGCGCAATGGGAGTCAGGTCGCCAGTCTAAATTGGCAAGTCTACGACCGGGGCATGCAGATCAATGAAGCGATGTTTGTGGGGACGCCTGGATGGGTCCCTAAGCCCCTCCACATGCGCGAGCCTGGTCTTCAGCAGGGTGGAAGGGAGAAGATGGTTGGAGAGGTTATTGGTGTTAGCTCTTGTGCGTGCTCTCTTCTGCCTGTGATTATCTTCGATGGTTACCTCGTTCTAGTGCCTGCACCGAATGGGAGAGCTGGGAAGTCGTTCTCGTCATACATCCGTGCCCAGCTTTTCCATTCCAACGGCGACGTTAGCTGGCGCTCGAAGACGATCAAGACCAATCACTCTCTTGAGACAGGTGCCGACATACTCTGGCAAGAACGATTCGAGTGGGAATATGAAATTGACGACCTCGCATTCCTGAGGTGTGCTTTCTTCCTAAATAACACTTATCCCGAGGCTCAGTTAATGCTCTTTTTTTTTTTCGCTCAGATTAGTTATTTTCGAAGACGAGTTCGGGAAAGACGACCAGATTGTCGTGTTCTGCGCCAAACTCGATAGCATCGTTCAAGGCCAATGGGCGCTCGTCCGTATGATGGATATGAAGGGAAAAAACTCAGGCGCTACACTCCTTGTTCGCTTTACAAGTACTAGGACTCAGTGAAGCGGTGGGTGCAGGGAGAATTATCTCTAAATTGTTAGTTATATTGGGTTTCAGACGGAATGAATGGTGCGTACTACTCAGTTTTCGGTAGTGATCAAATCTAATACAGCCGCAGTTTATCGCGGTTTTATTTACTTGGGTATCTATGGTGTAATGTATTTAGCTTAAGGGTTCAGGTTTCGAAAGGACATTTAGCGGGACTGTTAACATAGATTTTTCTTACGTGATAAAAGAGCAGCGCAGATACCAGGGACAAATGGCTATTAGACAGGCTGTATTTGATCTTGTAGGGTACAAAATAAAACATCGAAAAATCAAGCATTTACCACACCAAAAAAAAAATGACAGGCAACAATACACTAAAGGGAACAATGTTGTCAATACGATCATCTCAACTCAGTCAGCTTCCCGCCAGCAGCCTTCTCGACACCTGCATGCATCTTTTTCATCAACTCCTCCTGGCGCCCCTCATCGGCTCCTACACCGGTCACCATGAACTCCGCGATGAACTTGGCTACATAGTCTTCTCCCACTTCGCAGAATGCGCGGGCGCCCCAGCGCCATTCGTACGTCCGGCCCTCATCCATATCTTCAGCTTGCGTACGCAGGCGCTTCACACCGCCCTTTTTTCCTTTTTTGCCCGCTGCCTCGCCACCGGTCTCGATACGGTCGAGGTAACCTTGCTTCAGAAGATTGCTGAGGTAGGCGTCTAGATTGAGGGAGCGTATCGTTGCGGAGGCGTTGAGCTGCACAGGATGGATGTTTGGGTTGCTTGGTAGGTGGAGAGTCTGCAGATATCGGCGAAGATCGACTAAATAGAAAAGCCACGAGTTCAACATCGGCGCATGGAAGTGAAAGGTTTGTGATTCTTACCATCGGACATCGCGCGTCCGTTCACTAGGACCAATGCTAAAATAACATAGAGTATCCCCAGAGAACCAAGTTGGTCGGCTTTGCTCCACGAGATAAGGCTTCCGTAGTACTTAGCCGGCCGCTCTGCGTCCTCGTCGGAATCTTCGCCTTCATCGTCCGACACCTGGGTTGGGAATAGTGTCCTTTGGTCTCCGGCCTCTTCTTCCAGAATCTCTTCATCCGTCTGCGCCGCATGCTCGATGAGAAGGGGATCTAACACGGACCGTACCATGTAGGTCTTTGATCCAAGCGCGTTTGCTAAAGATTTAGGTGGCTGTTAGAAAATGACTTCCTTCCTTTGCAGTAAGGTTGGTGCTAACCTCTTTTCTTCATGTTAGTAGCAATTTGAGCTTCATTAGGCTCCTCATCGCCGTCTTTCTCTAGGCCAGCGCGGGATGGAAGCTCGACGAGCTCCATGCCAAATGCGTCGCGTAGTTTAGTTTGGGCCAGCTCAAAAACGGCATTAAAAGCTCGGTTACCTCCCAAGACTAGTCCAAAGTTAGATAGCGTCATTTGTGATGAGATAACGCGAGAAGAAAGGATACCTTTCTTGTTTATCTCCTCTCTCCTGATCACCGTGCGTTTGTGCTCCATAAACAGTGCGAGCCGGACAAGGTCGTTGGCTTGACGCGTCAAGGCCTATAACACATTATACAAAAATACAAAGTAAGCTCAAGAAGAACTTACTGGTGCACCCTCGCCCGTATCCATCGCCTCATCGTCGCCAGGCTCAACCTGCTCCTCTTCCTCCTCGTCCTCCTCCTCCACAACTGCGCGTCTTCCACGTCTCTGAGTTTGGGTAGGCCTTTGACTCTGAGACTGAGACTGAGAAGGACCGGGTCTTGCGCTCGAACGGGCCATATTGGCGAATGTAAGTGGTTGTTGCTGAAACGAAAAGTGAACGACGCCAATTGTCAGAAAGGGCGTGACGCGTGGCTGTGACATAACGTGACGCGACGCGACGCACACGTGAAAGTAAATTACAATTGCCTTTTATAGATAAGTCAATTAATACACAGGAAATACAAATTTGCTACAAATGGTCCGTTCGACGATACAAAAGAAAGGGATACTGTCCTAAGGTTCTTGAAATGTCTCTACAGTCTGTGTAATTTTAACGCCACCGAGATAGGGGAGCGAATTCTCCCGATGGTGAGCTGCGATGCCGAGTGAAAGAATAATTTTCGTCCTTCTTGCTGATTCCTCCTCGAACTTACGCGCCTGAGAGGAGATGTACACTCTGCAGGCAGCGGCATTAAATATGGCAAGATTAAGCGGCAAGATGATGACCCTGGCTGTGATCGATGACCCCAACAGAAACAGGATCAGAGTCACCAGTTGCAGAAGAACCGTTGACCTGGTGAATGATTTAGCATCGCATTAGACGGGGAGAATGTTACCCACAAATATAGCCCTTGTCCTTCTTGTAGTAGTCCGGTAGAGATAACCGTCGTGAAGTTCGCTTTGACGAACTTCCCCACACCGTGGCTTGTGCCCACATCCATCTTACACCGTTCTACCAGTCGCGCGGCGATAAATATAAAAACGAGCGAGGTGTCAAGCAAATGGCCAATAAGAAATGCAGACACGTAAGGCGGGATGGCCGGGGAAATGGTGCAGTGCTTCGCGCTTGTTTTGGAAGCCATTCCAGTGAAGCCAGGGAAGAGTGTTGTACAGCCGCCGACGACACACAGGCAGAGGAATCCAAATATGGTTGAGATGTATTTGTCGTTGAGAAACACCGTTCGAATGCGATAAATGAGAAGTAAGGCAGTAAGGGAGACGGAAATAAGGTATAGGACATTGGCGGCATTCAGTGTTTCCTTGCAGCTCCCCAGAGGCGCCGCTGAATGTTATATCAGTAAGGGTCCGATGACTGGGTGTACAGTAATGATCACCTTGAAAGATGAGAGTTGTCACCATGTACGCGAAGGTAACAATTCTGTGAATTGAAAGGTGAGAAAATAGTGAGACTAGACCTCGAACATCCTCACCTCGATAGCGAATAGTTATAACTTTGTAGCCGTCGGCTTTTAAAAGAGCGGAGTGTGCGTATGTCGCTTCGTGTCCGGGATGCCACCTCCCACAAAAAAAGCTGATCCAGTAGCAGTGAGTCAGCTGCATAGCAGTATTATAGTCCTACTCACTACTAGAGTTCCAATAGTAACGCATATCGTGGCCAACGTATCGCTCGATCCCTCGCTTGTGACTAGCGAGGACGAATGATCACCACTCCCGGTGGCGGTCGACGGATCCATGGTGGGAGGCAAAAAGCTTGATGAACTCGGGGCAAGGCGGTATATATATTTAATCTCAGGTTGCTACGCGAGAACGAGAAAAGATAGGACGATCATGCACCGGGGAGACTTGGAATGCCCTAAAGATGGGGTGGTCCTAGAATCATGATGGGATCCAATTGACGGGGAGAGGTTTGCCCTCAATACCGTGAGGCTAAAATTAGGGCTCGCGTTTCTAGACCGACTTAAAAGAAGCTCTCACTGTGCTAGATAAACAGCATAGCATTAGAAGACGTACTTTTTCTTCAATCACCCAGAGGCATCGCGGGGATGCCACGATGTCAGTGTCATGCCTACTTTGAACAAGTCAGTCGACATCCGCCATGTTTTGTTCACAGGCATATTCATCGTATCGTGCCTGAAGGGAAGATATCGAAGATGGTCCCCAGGCCTCTAGTTGTACATCTTTCAAGTGAGCCTAGTATATGATGATGATTGACCTTGTGATAGTATCAGCTTTCCTTTTTCGAATCGATAGTAGCAAACTGAGCACGATACCGGATGAATGATTCGCAGGTTCTGTTGCATAACCATTTAATCCAGTCATTTTATTGTGTCATCCTGTTTACTAGCATCAATGCAAGAATGGATGAATCTGAATGACAATTACATCTGATTTAGTGTTGTAGAATAAGCTTGATTTTGATTTGAGATGGAGTGTTGTTGCCGTTTTAGAGATCAGAATAACCTATGTAGTTTTAAATATGATGATTTCTATGTGACTCTTGTGGATATTGAAGCACAAGGAGTCGTCACCTTGCTGATAAGCAATGGTCCCCCACGT